>APFE030699670.1:4818-88494 GCA_000404065.3 Pinus taeda | reverse complement strand
TTGCCCTCAGGCCTCGGCACTACCTCCCAAACATCATTCTTCATGATAGAAGAATACTCCTCCTGCATGGCCTCTCTCCAGACCTGCTGGCTAGCTTCCTCCTCATAGCTAGAAGGCTCAGAGTCAAGGATGCTGGTAGCCATTGCCATATAGCTACAAAACCTCTCAGGTGGTCTACTCTCTCTGACCGGCCTCTTCGGCTCAGCAACAGATGTGGCATCTCTCAAGGTGTCTTAAAGCCACTTGGGCTTCCTCTTCCCTGAGCATGCTTCTCCCATGGGAGAATGAAACTCCTCCTCCTCATCACCATTAGTAGCCTGAACTCCTGACTGCCTGTCTACTGTCCTCCTGCCTGCACCTGAACCTGTAGAAGCTGAGGTACCATGTGAATTATCCATCAGTGGACTCCCTAGTGAACTGCTCTGCATGCTACCCGAAGCACCACCCCTCTGGCTCATCGAGCCACTGCTCACTGACAGACCTGACATCCTCATAGATGTACCTCCTGATCCTCCTGATCCCTGCCCAATGGATCCCTGCGACTGACTCAACTGCTGCTGAGGGTCTGGCTGATCCAGATACTCTAACTCCCGTGACCTCCTAAAGGCCCTATTCTCCTCGAACTTCACATCCCGCCTAACAACAACTCTCCTTTGTGCAGGAATGTAAATCCGAAAGGCCTTTGAAGTCTCACTGTAGCCCACAAAGATACCCTTCTCTGTGGTGGGCTCTAGTTTGGTCCTCTTCTCCTTGGGTATGTAGGAGTATGTAATACATCCAAAGATACGAAGATGACCAATATCAGGCTTCTTCCTAGAGAAAGCCTCCTCGGAAGTCATGTGCCCCAAGGCACGATGCAGACTCCAGTTCTGCAAGTAAACAGCTATGTTGCAGGCCTCTGCCCACAAGAAAAATGGCAACCCCTGATCATGTAACATGGCTTTGGCAGCCCCTACAATGGATATGTTCTTCCTCTCCGCAACCCCATTCTGCTGGGGGTTGTAAGGAACAATGAACTCCCTCCTAATGCTTGCCTCCGCACAATAATCAACAAACTCTCCAAGGGTCTCACCCATTGTCTGACCTCAGGAACTTGATCTTCCAACCTGTCTGTGTCTCCACAAGAGCTCTAAACTCTTGAAACCGCTTGAAGACCTCAATCTCGGTGTTCAAGAAATAAATCCAGGTCCTCCTGGAGTGATCATCAATGAATAAAACATAGTACTCATATCCACTCAAGGAAACATGAGACATCCGACCACTCACATCAGAATGAATCAAATCAAGTATCCCAGTTGCTCTGCTATCACTGTTGGGAAAAGGGGATTTGGAAAACTTGCCCATCGCACATCCTCTGCAAGTATCAAAGCGATCAGTACTGAAATTTGGCACACCTGTAGTGATCTCCCGTAAGGTCCTCAAGGCTCCATGATACATATGTCCCATCCTGCAGTGCCAAATCTCACAGAGCTCAGAACTGCTAGCTCTCCTGTCAGTACTACTGCTCAATGCCACAAGGGAGTGGAATGCAAACTTGTACACCTTTGCATGGCATACACCTATCACTCTAGCTGAATCAGCTGGAGTGCCCCTGGGATACATCAACACCTGTCCTCCCCTGAACAGTATCTCATACCCTCTGTCCTCCAAAGCTGAGACGGATATGAGGTTCTTCCTCATCCCTCGCACATAAAGAACATCTGTCACCTTCAAGGGAGGTTTGGACTCCCTCTAAAATGTCAGTGTCCCCACCCCGACTGCTCTAACAACTTTGTCATCACCAAGTACTACCTCTATATCAGTGCCACTCTCTGAAAGCTCAGAGAAGTACTCACGGACTCCTGTCATGTGACGTGAAGCCCCACTGTCCACATACCAGATACCTGAAGATGCTCTGCTAATCGAGGGAAAAGCATGCTCCCTCTGAACCTATGTGGTAGGTGATCCTGCACTAGAGGACTCATACGCAGTGAACCCAAACTCCTGGTCAAAACGAACTGCAAAGTCCTCAACCTCTGCTGAAGCTGCCACGCTTTGGTTTTTCCCCTTCTTCCTTTTCTTCTCTGGACACACAACTGCATAGTGTCCCATCTTTTGACAGTTCCAACACTTCACCTTGGAATAGTCCTTCTGTGTGTTACCATGTTTACCTTTACCTTTGCCTTTGCCCCCACCATTGCTTGTGGAAGCCTGCTTCTTCCCTTTGCCTTTCTTGCCTCCTACTAACAGTGCTACATCCTCATCCTGCTCAACTGACTTGGCTACCCCAAGCTGACCTTTCCTGATCTCTGTCTGAATGCAATCATCCCAAAACCGCTCCCATGTGGGAAGGGTCTCACGTGCACACACCCCATCAGCAAAGTTCATCCATGAACGGGGGAGGCCATTTACCGCAATCCGCACCAACTCAGTGGGTGGAATGGCCTCTCCAATCATTGCCAACTCATCTCTCACATTAGTAATCTTAGTGAGATATCCAGTTGCACTATCATTGCCCATCTTAATGTTTTTCAGTTTCTCCTTCAGAACCATTTTCTGATTCTCATTGGTACTCTCGTAGAGATTGGACAATGCTGTCCACATCTCATGGGCATTGCTCTTTCCTCTCACATGAGGAATGCAATGGTCTTTGATTCCGTCTAGAATCAGCCTCTTACCCTTGTTGTTCTTTCTATTATAAGCAGCCAACTGAGTAGCATCAGTAGGCACAACAACAGGGGTCTGAGTGGTATGCACCATGATATCCCAGACTTCTGCCTCAAAGATACTCTGCGTTCTCTCCTTCCAAACGCTGTAATTTGTATGCCCATCCAACCTATCCTCCACCCTCAATCTCAATGACATCTTGCTGTCCCTAAACTGAAAAATAGCACTGCTGTAGTAACGATAAAACCTGTTGTTTATGAAAAATCAGCTTGCTGGAATTTTCCGAGTGAAAAATTAACAGCTGTAATTTTTCCTTTTTGCTATCCCAAACTGCCCTTTAGCATTCAAGCTCCGATACCATATAAAAATTTCTGTTTTCCCACCCTGGTTTTCAGTTTCTCCTTATTTCTCCCATGTAGTTAAATGCCCTTTCCCATAACCATACATTCAACAATGCTAAAAAAATAAATTTGATGAAAACACAAATTCTGAAAAATTTACAAAATGCTGGAAATTGCAGAAATAAAAATCAGCAATAATAAACAGCCATTAAAACACATTAAAACACTGATATTTTTGGTCAACGTGACCCTGAAAAAACCCCCTACAACTCTTGGGGAAAACTAGTTTGAGAGCTCTTCTTTATTTCTGAAAATAGCCTTTTTACAGCAAGAAAATTTCAGCAAAAATTACAGCAAAATAATTTTTTTTCAGCAAGCAAACTTATCCGTTTTCAGCCCAACAGACCACCTGGAAACTTCTCTGTTTTCAGCAAAAAATCAACTTTTTCTGCTTGTTCTTGCTGTTGTTCTGCTTGTCTTTCTGCTGTTTTGATTTTGCTGAAGAGCTGCCTAGTATGTGTGCCAAACTGCTGCCTCTTTCTCCTTCTTGTCCAGGAATCTCCCTTGCTCTCTTGCTCTCCTTCTCCCAATCTGCTCATGAAAGAATGAATGATCTTTTCCTCATTTTCCTCCTTTAATATAACTCCAAGTGACTTTTGGGTGATCTATAAATCCAATGGCTGAAATAGATTTAGATCAATGGCTGAGATTAAATGCACATTTAAATATCACTTTCTATTTTTTAATTCACTCACTTTAATAAAGACCCATTTAGTCATTTATTTCCAGAGTCACTTTTCCTTTCTAATTTTTCATTGACTTTATAAAAGTCACTTTAAAATTAGACTTAGTAACTTTATCACTTAAAGTCACTTTTAAATTAGATTTTAACTTTATAAAAATTATAAAGTCACTTTAGGAGAAAAATTAAAATCTTTTGGACACTTTTCCCTAGGCCAAAGATCAAAGCCTAAGGGAACCACCTGTCCTCCGGTACCAAATTTCAACATTTTCCTTGTCAAAAATCAAATCTCCCAAGACTGGTCAAAATGTGCCAAATGAGGCTGCCTCAAGGCAGAGTGTTGTTGCAGTGAACTTTTGAATGTCTTCCTCAACTCCAAATTGTGCTCCTGATAGCTCGTTGAAAAGATCTTTGTGTCTAGTTATTATTTGACTCATCAAAAAAGTCATTTGGCTAACCAAGTTAGGAGAAAACTTGATTTTCCCAAGGTCACTTCATAGGTGCATCAATTCTCCCGAGACAACGATATTTTTGACATTTCTTTAAAACCATGACACTGTGTAAAAAGTGAAGGAGTTTTTTCTTTCTTGGCCTGTTGTGGACAAAAACCTCTCTCAGTTTTTCAAAATTCATCTTTGATTTCTCTGAAACATCTTTTGAGTGAAACTTGTCCCGGTGTGTGAAACAAGAAATTTTGTCGAAATGAAGCGAAATGAAGGGGATAAGGGGCTTCTAAATTCTTGGGGAAATTTTTGGAAGTAGGGAGGGATGTTAAAAAGAAGGGGAAAGTGGAATATCAGAGATTGAGTGAAGGGAAGGGGTCCAAAAGGGAAAAACACAGGCTCAACCTAGAAAATTGCCAGGTTGTAGCAAGAAACTAGGGTTTGTGCAAAAATGAAAAATTTGGGGGATCTCAGTGATGGGAAGTGTTTAATAAGGTACATGATGGATAGGGGAAGGTGTATGAACATCTGAATACAATTTTTGCTGATGATTTGGCCATCCAAGAGAAATTGCCTTCAAAACCCTAGGAGAGGGAAATGAGCCTTACCTAGGCACAACTGAAGCATGAACAAGCTATAAAATGACCCAATGGAAATTGACATGATGATGACAACCCTATGAATAATGGTACACTCAGCTAAATGGTGACATGGACCGACATTTGGACAATTTTGAAAAGAGTGAAAACAAACCCTAGACCTAATGCCTAGTGACCAAATTTTGCTTGAAGACTCACTGAAATGACAAAATTTGATTTTGATACCTTAAAATCACTTGTAAGAGCATGTTTGATTGCTGGAGGAAGGCTGCAAAGACTGACACTAATAGGTTCGAACCAGGCGAGCCATTTTGGCTTCCTCAGAATGGTCTCTAATAGGGAATTAGAAGAGCATGTGGCCTTCTCTAAGAATGATTGAGGCTTGGATCGAGAGCTCCTAGAAAGAAAAGATGAAATATAACACCGTGATATTTGCAGTTGGAAATGGTTTCTTTGCTATTTTATTTGAACTTCGTGAAGATAGAGACATTACATTCTGCAATGGAACTTATTTTCTTGGGCCTTGAGGAATGTATTTAAACAAATGGACACCTGCATTTAACCTATATGAAGATGTTCCTACATCCATTCCATTTTGGGTTAAACTCCCTCACGTCCCTTTGTCATTCAAAAGTGTCGATTACCTTAGGGCGATTGGTAATGGAGCTGGAAAATTTATTAATAAAGTTGAACTGATGGTGTCTCAGTTTACCTGTGGAAATATATGTGTGGAAGTGGCTTCGAAGAAATGAATTCTAGTTGAAGTCAACTTAACACTAGGAGAATGTAAACATAAATAGATTCTTGACTACGAAAAAAATATCGTTCAAGTGTAGACATTCCCATGAATATGGTCACTTCGCTCGGGATTGCTTGAAGAATCCTCTAGTCTCTAACCTTCACCCACTAAAGGGAAATGGAAAACCCAAAAAAGGAAAGGAAATAAGGGTCCAACAACGGGAGTTAAAACTCTAGCAAATAGAGGTAAGAACATGGAAACAACATTGTCAAATCCATTTACTATGATGGACAAGGAGAAAGAACCAAAGGGAAATGAAGAAATTATGGGAGAGCCCCGGAGAAAGAACACAATGAGGATGAAGATGAATAAGTGGAGGAATGGGAGATGAAGGAAAACACTCCCCCAAGGGATGGTTTAGTGGTTTCAATGCCTAGAAAGGAAGTGTCGCCTAACACGAAGACTCTCCTCCAACAACATAGCCTAATAAGCATGTAAATGAAGATAACAGTGGTTCTTACAAGACACGTGGCCCAAAACCTTGCTTGGGTTGATGAAGGAAGTAGCCAGGAAACTGAGAGTTCTCTGAAGAAAAGGAGACCAAAAAACCAAACCCTAAGAGAGAAGGATGTAGATCAGAGTAAAAAATTAGGAAATCAAACCATAATATCAAAGTTATTAAGGAACAAAGGGACCCAAAAAAAGCTGGAAAGGATGGTGGATCATTGCAAACCCCCAATTTAAAATAAAAATTAATCTTGGAATATTAGGGGTCTAAATAACCCTATTAAATACATGGCAATAAAAGATTTTGTAAAATAGGAATTCCCTTGGATTCTTTTTCTGCAAGAGACAAAAATGTAAAAATAAGAGGTATGTCAGTTAGCTGAAAATTTCTAGAGGGATAGTGTGGGAGTTGCTCAACATGCTTAGGGTGCTTTTGGAGGACTCTGCATCTTTTGTTCATCTTCCCACTTCTCTTTGGTGGAAAGTGTGAAGAATCAATTTTTTATTTTGGCAATACTCTAAGAGAAGGCGAATGGTGAACAAATATTGGTGATAAATGTGTACTCTCCCATGTTATATGGGCAAAAGGCTAAGTTATGGGACTCAATAGATGAGCTAAGTTTGAGAGAAGATGTAATGATTGCATGATAGAGGGTGATTTTAATATAGTGCTCAGTTTCTTGGAAAAAATAGGAGGATCCTTAGTTCGAGATCCGTTCAGGGATCACATGGAAGATATGATCTTAAATATGAATTGGATAGATCTCTTTCCCAAGGTTATTAAATATACCCGGATGAACAGAAGAGTGCGAGAGGCTCACATAGAAATGAGACTAGATAGGACTTTGGTTCATAGTGGTTGGCTCCTTAAAGCCCTTAAATGAACATATGTTATCATTCCAAATGGAACCTCAGATCATCACCCAATATCTTTACGGATAGATAAATAGGAAAAATATGGATTGATTCCATTTTTATTCAATCTAGCTTGGGTTCAAGAGGAAGGTGTGCAAGACCTTATTAGAGAAGTGTTGAAAACACTGTTTCAACGCTCCCCATCTTACATATGGGAATCGAAGATCCACAATGTCAAAAAACCTCTCAGAAAATGGTTGAAGGAAACATACAAACCCCTAAGGGAAAAAAAGGAGAGAACTCTAGACTCATTTTGAAATGCATTATAAATTAATAGAACAAGCATCTATAGAATATTGGCACATCAAAAAGGAAAGAGATTTGACAAAGGAAATATTTTCAGTATGTAGATGAGAGGAAGATTTATGGTAGCTTAAATCAAGGTCTTTGGATAAAATAAGGGGATCTAAATAATTCCTATTTTCATTAGCAAGAGAAAGAAAAAGAATAAAGGAATAAGGTAAAGGAGATAGTTCCAGAAGGAGAACCAAAAATATCAAATTTTGAAGAAATCAAACAAGAGGCTTACCAACACTTCACAAAGCTTTATTCTAAAGAGAAGACTATCATGAATCAGGTGAATAATATCCTTAGTTGACTTCCAACAACAATCTCCCCCTATGAAAATCTAGATTTGGTGAAGCCAATTGTGGAGGACGGGATTCTCATGACAATCAGATCTCTTAATCTAGACAAAGCTCTGGGGTCAGATGGATTTCCCATTTGTTTCTATCGAGCCTTTTGGCCCTTGATCAAATTTTATCTACTAAAAATATTAAACTACACATGGGAGAATAAAAATTTGGTTGGAGGCACAAATTCATCATTCTTGGCTCTAATCCCAAAAGAGTCAAATCTAGTGAATTTCTTGAGGTTTCGAACCATCTCTTTACATAATGCTTCATACAAAATTCTAACTAAAATCATTGCTAACATATTTAAATCTCTCCTTCCCTCTCTAATCTTTGAGAATCAAGGTGGATTTATGTAACATAGGAGCATACTAGATAATATAATACTGGTGTAAGAAACGGTCCACTCAAGCAAGGAAGTAGGACATGAAGGAATGGCTATTAAATTGGACATGGAGAATGCCTTTGACTAGGAAAATCACTCCTTTTTCCTCTCTATTTTATCTAAGTTTGGATTTGGTCAATATTTTATTCAATGGATAAAGGCCTACATTGTCAACCCCTGGATCACCCCCTTGGTTAATGGTCACCCTACCTGTTTTTTCTTGGCATCGAAGGGCTTAAGGCAGGGATAAAGTATGAACTTTGTGGGAAAACAATCCTTATAAAGTATGTCCTTTTCATATCATGCAATTGATATTATTCATTATGATTTTTGGGGCCAATAGTGTATATTAAATAGTGCAGGACACCTTGAAAGTAATTATGACAAAGATTGAGAACCTGGACCACTGGGTAGAAAGTTCAAAGGAAAAGGTGGAAATAGTGGTAATATCTATCCTGAAGGAGGCGTTTGGGCTTGGGGAGGTTAGAAATAATGAACAAGGAAGAGGCACTCAAGATGCTCCTACTCAGGAGAATATTCACCTGGATATTTAACAAGTGGCTCTTCAACTGGAACCAGAGGATGTAGGTTCATCAATAGAAATATAGGCACTAAAGATGGATGAAACTAGACAGCATGTGCTAGATGATGCAGATTTGTTAGTTAACTTATATAGTTTTTAATGATATGAAAGTATGTAAAGTTTGTTGGGGTATTTTGGTGATTGTATAGGAACAATGTAGTAGAAGAAATAGGCAAGAAAACCCTGAATATTTTCTTCCTATCGCCACAAAATTTTTGCAGGGATATGGACTTCACGTTGCTTTTGATTACATTGGTTCTGACTAAAATCTAGTTTCGTTAATAGAAATATAACTGTTATTTCAAAAAAATATATATGAGATTCTATGTTCCTATTTAAATTTAATTAAAATTTGTCAAGTCCCATTAGCACAACCAGTTGAGGATGGGCCTCTTTGGCAAGGTGACCCGGGATCAAACCTCACAAGGGGTGGTAGTGCCATGTGCTAGAGGGAGGAGACATCCTAAAAAAATCCAATCAGCTTAGGGTTGGTGTGGCCCAGGCTAGGTGTGATCCCTGGGTGACTTTATCGACTTAGATGCCCCTGGGTCGTGACTCCTCAAGCCACAGGTCAAGCCCAAATGATCACAGACAACTTGACAAACAAAAAATGAAATAATTAATTCAAATTTAGGAAAAAACAAAAAAAAATCAATACTTAGCTTAAATCCTTGCTTCTTCCTACAAAATTTCACCTTAGGGTTTAACTTCCTCTACCACTTCACAATTAGTGTTTTTTTATTTTAGGCATTTTAGATTTAATGGGTTTGTGTACTTACTATATATAAGGTATTAAACATGTAAAGTAGGGCAATCACTTATTGAATTAGATCCAAACCCTGTCGGCCCTGTCTGTTTTTTCTTTTCAAAGGATATATGTTTCACGGTGCGTTCTCTATAGTATAACGCAGTGGCATGCCCTATGTAATACAATTCACTCATATATTATAACATTTCTTAGTTTTTCCCAGCCTATTCATCGTTGCTCCTGGTGTAATATAACACATTGGCATGCCTCTTCCAAATATATTTGTTGAATCATTACGGTGTGTTAAGCATTACATTTAGAGTCATAATTTAAAATTATTTAAAAAAAATAATTTTCCCTAGTGTTGTTGAACAATTAAATGCCCAGTATGTTTAATGGGATAAACACACTGTGTGATTATTTTGATAAATGCACTAGTTACAAGATCTCTTTTTGGCTTCAATTTAGTTGATTTATTTATAAAGTATATTTAATGGCTTCTGTATTGAATGGTATAGTTTTTATATTGATAAAAAAATGTTTAAGAAGGTGTAAAGTAATAAAAATATCGATCGACACAATGATAGCACATCGAGAAAAACAAAGGCAAGTTCTTTTTAATTTTTTTACAAAATTAATATGTTTGAACTATATGTAAGTTTAACTAATATGTATTGGTTAGTGTGTGTCATGCAGAGCCACAAAATGAAGAAGGTTGATAATATTATTTCTAATCTAAATGTAAAAGAGCATAAAATCCTGATAGAAAAATTGTAAAAGGATGAATCATGTGAATGAAAAAATGCTATTCAACATGAATATTTTTTTTCATTAATAATATACTTAACAATATTAGATAACATGTTTCAAACAATCTATTAATTCATATATGTTTAATGTTCTACAGGGAGTTCAACAACACAGGAAAAGATCAATGTCATTCAAAGAAAAGAAAAAATATAAAACGTGTAAATGATGATGAATTGATCTTGTCTCATCTAGAGTGGTATTGAAGGTTAATGAAAGGGACATAATTTTTACAAAACTATGAGCGGTCTAATGGAACAAACGTATAGAAGTACTTTCCACTTACAATACAAAAATAAATACAATGATTCTAAGAACCAAATTATATCTAAACTACAGGAAGTGTTTCTAGAGCAATGCTTAATGAGACATGTCAGACTTGCAATAGAAAAAACATACAACAACAAAAAAGAATCATTCAAAAGGTAATATTCCTAAGTAAAATGATTTTCTAGAATTATATGTATATATTACTACAAACCCTTCATTTATTAATATCAATTTTGCTATATTAAGTTTTCATATATCAATATAAAGATAGTTTATTACATTTTTCAAGAATATTATGAAAATCCCAAATGATCAACGAGTTGATATGCGAAACATTCCAGTAGGAATGTCCAAAAATGTCTACAAGGAAATGGTCAAAGAAATGGACATAATTGCATCACAAGAGGATCCATCTCAATAATAACATGCTTCAAATGTATGCAATCACGATTGACTTTGTACATATAAAAAATTAATTTAGAATTAAATACTAATTTTCAAGTATTTTCTTGCAGAAAAGAAAACAAAACGAAACTCATTCAGCACATAAATAGGATGACAAGGAAGAAAATGGTTGATTTCAACATTTGTGAGTGATTCTTAATATTTCCTTATAACAAATCAGGGTTCATTTTTGTATATTTTAAGTTGTTTTAGATCAACCATCCTTGAATGTCTTCAAATATATGCTAACATACAAAGAAGAGCCATCGGAAAAATTGATTGACATTGGGTTAAATATGGGTTGTGAGTGTATGTTGGCATATCATAAATTAATTGTGGAATTTATAAGTATATATGTTATTTTACTTATTTTAGTTTATAACTAATAGAACAAGAAAATTCTTTATATTAAATATGTGATTTATAATGGGGTTTAAAACATGCATGAAACAAAGTATGGAACTACGACAACAGAAGACTTGTAGCAACAAGACATGAGACTTGGTTTTGAAACCGTGTGCACAGTTTATGAGTCACTTCTTGCTATGGTATATTTCTATTCTATTTATAATGAGGTATACTATTTATTTCAATTTTCATTATTCTCACCAATGTAGATACACTCATTACAATTTATTTTTATGTTTGCAGATGGAACATGATCAAGAAGACGAAAAAATTCGATGCAATCAACAAAACATTCCTCCAAATAACCCAATTAATGGAAGTAGCTCGAGAACTAGTAGAATTTTCAGGAAGAATGATTATTTATTTGAATATTAATGCAACATGTTGTGTTTTTTGAAATAATTTTCTATTAAAATCATATATTTTGTTTAATGTAATGGACATCTTAATTAAAAGACAAAGGGTTACCAATAATAGCAGTGTCACAAGTCAATGTTTCCAAAAAAGATAAAATCTCATACAAAAATCCGGTGCGTCCATAACATAAAAATGCACTGTTGTGTTATATTATATAAAATCACCATGATGACATCTTTTTTCATGATCAGTGCCTTTTCAAAACAACGAAGCCGAGGTGTTTCTTTCTTCAAGCACATGTATTATTTACAATCAACGCCCTAATGCATTGTAATTCTTAACTGATCCAGGTGGATATTGGTGGCCACCCACTAATTCCACGTGGATCCCCTCTAGTGCTTCTTTCAGTTCTTTCCGTTTCCTTAATTATAGCACAGTTTACTATTTTTAGCAATTTTTCGGGTCCTAAACTTCCGGAGCCGTTTTGAGGCCCTAAACGACGTTTTTGTCTAAAAATCATCTTTTTCGTCGTATTCCTCGGAGATATCTTTCCAACGGGCTATCATGCACGTCAAACGGAGATAATGCGACCAATTCGCGACCCCGGGAAGTTGGTGTACCAACTTACCCAAAAACGGGGCCCACAATTTGGCGTTTCATCTTCCAGGGTTAGGTTTTGGAATGTGAATGGTTTTTCCATTGTTTCTCAACAATAAATAGGCCTTCGAGCCTCATTGTAACATAGTTCAGAGGCATGTAGCCACACATCTCTTCTCAGAGATAAGCTACCATCGCCCTAGCGGGTTTATTTCTATTTCCGGTTGTAAGCATATAATTCAGTATTTTCCATTAATGAAATGAAGTATTATTTCCGCTGCATCTTTGTGTATATGGTTATCTCTGTATTTTATTGCTTTCTTGTTTAAGTCTAGATCAATGGTATCAGAGCGGTCTTCTTCTTCTCTTTTTTTCTTTGCATGTCCCCAACGAGGTCGCGATATAAGGAGTTAGGGCTTCAACTGGTCGAACCTTTGCAATATCAGCCTCGCAAATCCCGATGGCCTCCCATAGCGGATGAGAAGAAAGATGAGGGGGCAGGAGATCCTATCAAAATCTTGCTCAAAGAAGCCCTCGAGCGATAACGGAATGCGATGATGGACAGTTTTGCGCAGATCCTTCAGCGGCTACCTAGAGGTGACACATTGGCTTCCAACGGCTACTCTGGAAATGCCACACCATTTAAGGTACAAGTGAATTTTGAAATCCCCATATTCGAGGGTCAGATAGATGCAGATGCCGTAGATAAATGGTTAAATCTGCTAGAGGGTTATTTTTCTGTTCATGAATTTTCAAGTCGGGAAAAGATTGTTTTCGCTTTTCTCAAAGCAGCCCCCCACGTCAAGGACTGGTGGGAAACCTACTGCGAGCAGAAGGATGAAAGTACAGGCTCACTATTTTCAGCCGCACCCACTTGGAATGACTTTCGGATTGCCATCAAGGAGCAGTACTACCCTGTCAAAAGCTATGAGGAAAAATACATCAAATGGACCACACTGCGGCAGGGACGAGATCAAGATGTGCCAGAGTTCACAAACATTTTTCATACCCTTATCACATAGCTGGGTATCAAAGATTCTGAGCTGCATCTAATACTCAAATACTGTGGCTGCCTACACAGATACATCCAGGAAGAGATGGAGTTCTTGAACATCTCCTCACTCGGCAGAGCATACCGATACGCTATCAAAATCGAGCAAAAGTTCAAACAAAAGAAGCGAGACTTTGGATATTCTAATCCGAAGCCCAAAGGACAAAGCCAGGGCGGGGTGACCCAAGACAACCCGTCGAAGCCACAAGAAAAGAACAACACCACAAAGCCGATGAAGGACACAGGAAAGTGGTGTGAGTTCCACAAGAGTCCCACTCATAACACAAGTGAGTGTCGGACCAAGCAGTCACTGGTGGCCGAGTTGAGGGCTTCCGAATCAGATACATGTTCCGACCCTGAGCCAGAACTCGACAAGGAGAATGGCAAAGGGAAGAAGATCATTGATGCGGATCCCAGCGCCACTATTTCCACTACCAAGATCTATAAGAATGAGCCCGAAGAGCCAGAGGAGGGGGAACGTCTTTTCCACTCACAGATGTGGGTGAAGGGTTCACCGCTGCAATTCATTGTCGACAGTGGCAGCCAAAAGAACCTTATTTCAGCAGATGTCGTGAAGCGGTTGGGCCTACCGACTACACCACACCCGTAGCCGTACAGTATCGGGTGGCTTCATGAAGGATGAGATCTCAAAGTTCGCCAGCAGTGACGCCTTCCCTACAGCATCAAACCATTCACAGACGGGGTACTGTGTGATGTTGCACCTCTGGATGTTTGTGATGTATTATTAGGCCAGCCATACTTGTGGAGGCGACATGTTGTGTATGAGTCAAGGCCTCATGCTATCATTATTTCTTTGGATAATTCATTATACAGGATACCGGAGGTAGCCCCACCTACCGACGCCTCTTTGATCATTGCTAAGAAAGGCAGCAAGCTCATATCACAGACTAGGAAATTTTATTTCCTGTCTGGTTCACCCCCAAAGTTAAGGGAAGATTGTTGCTACATCCATGACCCCCGCAAAGGGTTCCTCCACGCAGTAGCAGCAGCAAAGGGATACGGTCATGACAGAACATAGGAACAACTTCTCCTCACGCACAGGGGTACCACATAAGTTTCAGGTAGGCAACAAATTCTGGTTGCATCGAGAGAAAGAACGCCTTACCAGAACCCATCAGAAGCTTAGACCACTACGACATGGTCCTTACACCAGTACCAAGGCTACGAGAAACAATGCTTTGGCGCACATCATTTCTCCATTCCTTCGCCTGCACCAAGTGTTCAATGTGGACCGTCGTCGACCATGCTTCCCACCATTACTGGACACATCAAAGATTGCAGGACAAGTTCAGCAGATAGAGGAACTCAACGCAATGGGGACCATTGCTTCCTAAGGGGTGAGGATTGATCCAGGTGGATATTGGTGGCCACCCACTAATTCCACGTGGATCCCCTCTAGTGCTTATTTCAGTTCTTTCAGTTTCCTTAATTATAGCACAGTTTACTATTTTTAGCAGTTTTTCGGGTCCTAAACTTCCGGAGCCATTTTGAGGCCCTAAACGACGTTTTTTGGGAAATCTACTGCCAGCGATTAGTCTATCTAAAAATCATCTATTCCATCGTAGTCCTCAGAGAGATCTTTCCAACGGGCTATCATGCACGTCAAACAGAGATAAATGACCAATTCACGACCTCGGGAAGTTGATGTACCAACTTACCCAAAAACGGGGCCCACAATTTGGCGTTTCATCTTCTAGGGTTAGGTTTTGGAATGTGAAGGGTTTTTCCATTGTTTCTCAACAATAAATAGGCCTTTAAGCCTCATTGTAACACAGTTCAGAGGCATGTAGCCACACATCTCTTCTCAGAGATAAGCTACCATCGCCCTAGCTAGTTTATTTCTATTTCTGGTTGTAAGCGTATTTCAGTATTTTCCATTAATGAAATGAAGTATTATTTCCATTGCATCTTTGTGTATATGGTTATCTCTGTATTTTATTGTGTTCTTGTTTAAGTCTGGATCATTAACGCAACAGTTCTTTCATAGAACTAACACCTCGGTCATACAAAATAGTATTTCTAGCCCCGATGCATTATGAAAACTAAAATCACTTATCATTTTATATAACTAATGCACTGGTGCATTTATATAAATAGTACACATTGACACGACAAGTTTAAACAAAAGCACCAGGACTGCAATTATTTTTTGCGTTCCTGGTGTCATTCCTTACAAGAATGCCCCAGAGGGTTTTTAATGTATTAGCACCAGTGTGGTATATACTACACATCGGTGTTCTTTGAATTCAATGCCTCGGTGATTTTAGTTATGTATGAAGCCCAATGTGTTTATACGTGTAGCACACAATGCTACTTGTTCCATGAAGCACACCACAAAAAACACATCTGCTAAAACCTCCAACCACCTAGATTTTTTCAGTTGTCATGAAGTTTCATTATAATCTCTGCTAAAAAATTCACTATCACAAACATATGTTTTAGTGGATTGTTTTCGATATTTTTTTCCAATTTTATGTTGATAAATTTCAACGAGAAATTCCAATTTAATTTGTCCTTGAATAAACCTGAAATTAAAATTGAATACTATTGTCATAGCAACTTGTAAATAGTTAATTAAGTTTAATTAACTTAATTAGCTTAGGAAATTTGAGTTGGAAATCTTTCTCTAGTCATGTATATGTTCTCCCTAAATTTTAGGGGTCTAGGATGAGTTTATTTGAGCTGTAATTAGATTAACTTAGTTTACTGAGTTATGGTCAGTTAAATTAGTTCTAATTGTTTGTGGAACTAATAGAGGAATAACAATTAATTGGTGCGCTCGAGCATCCACAAGTGTTATGAAGATTCCCTCATGAGAAACTCATGCATGTCAGTTCAGAGAAAGACCCACTTGGGACTAGAGTGCATGGACAACGTACTATCAGTTGTATGATTTACTAAGTTGTAAATATCATGCATGCAATCAAGAAAAGAACCCAATTTAGGATTGCTCTATTTTGGAAGCATGAATTCCTTTTAAATACGAGCCATTCATTATGGGAATTGTGCAAGATATTAGGGACTTGACATCCATTGGAAATTGGATAAGTGTTGGCTAAGAGTGGGCATATGAGGCAGAGAATTGAGCATACTTGTGTGGAATTATTCTTGTGAGAACAAGCTCTGTATCTTCACTCATATTTTTGATTTAATGTAATACTGATAGGCAGGGTTTTGAGCAGTGGCTTTCCCCAAAGAAAATTATTGTGTTATGCACCATTTATTTGTCTTCTTCTTGTTCATATTGTTTCCATCGATCTATTGGCTTCTCCTGGTTGAAAGTAGAAGTATATTCTTGTCCTGTGCTTTAGTAAATTACATGAGATTATGAATCTATAGGATTTTCTACATGGTATGAGAGATGAATTCAATGTAATAGAGGACATTTCGAAGTTTTGATTTTTTAGTTATAGGTGAAATTCAAATTTTCAATACATACTTCAAGATTGCCAGATGGCATTATACAGTTTGCATCTTGAGTATGCCTTGGAAGACAACTCAAATTTTATAGCCTAGAGGGGTAGAATGGAGGCTGTGTTGGATGATAATCACTTGAAGGAATTCATTGATCAAGACATTCCTAATCCAACAACATTGGAAGCATAGAATCTGGCCGAATGGAAGATGTGTGTGGCAAAGGCAAGGTGGATAATCCTTGAGGGAGTTCAAGACCACATTGTCTCAAGTCTCCATTGAAAGGAAACTTTGTATGCTATGTGGAAATCATTGACATACTTGTATCAAAACAAAAGTGACCAAAGGAAATTGGAACTGAAGGATAAGCTTTGAAAAATCAAAATGGAGAAAGGTGAGATGATTCCAAAATACTTGAACAAGTTCACTCAGTGCCATGATGAACTTGGAAGTGTTGGAATCACAGTTGTCGAGGACGATATCGTGAGTATTTCTCTTCTAGGACTCCCAAAGAGTTGTCATAGTTATCAGAACTCTATCAATGGTCAGGAGAAGCCACCAGATTAGGAGAGACTATGGTTAGATTTGATGCTGGAGGATATCAGGAGGAACACCAAGGATGGCTCTTCATCAAAGACAGATGATGAAGAGAATTGTGCCTTAGTTATTAAGGGGAATAATGGGAAAGGGAATCTTCCCATTCCAAATTGGATTCTTATCATGGAGGTAAGAAGAAAGACACGATGAAAGTTAAGTGCTTTCATTATCATGAGTTGGGCCACTTTTCTACAAATTCTCCACTCAAGAAGTCCAAGAAGAAGTCCTCAGGAGCAGCGGCGAGTGAGGCTTTGGCCTCTAAATTCGAATTGGACTTTTCCATCATTGCATGCATGGTGTCATTAATGATGGGAAGTGTATGGTACTTAGACAGTGGAGCTTCAGTCCACATGACTAGCAACAAAGATTTATTTAGTGACCTGGAGGAGAAAGATTTCTAGATGCATATCGAGATGGGTGACAAAGGGAAGTATAGTGTTACTGGATTAGGCACAATTACTTTTCAAAGGGAGAATGGGGCTCCACTCACCTTGAATAATGTTATGTATGTTCTCAGGCTAAAGAAGAACTTGGTATCCATTTCAATGCTTGAGGATATAGGCTATGATGTAATCTGCTTGAAAGGAAAGGTGATCCTTTGACACATAGCCATGGTTCAAGTAAAGAAGATATGGATTTCGAAGAATCTTTATAAGCTGGAGGTAGAGGAGTGTGCTTCTTTGAGCAGAAAAGCAGAAAGGGTGCAGAGTCAAAACCATGGTGACTTGTGTCACAGGTGATTGGCCCACTTGCATCATGGGGATTTGAAAATATTGTAGCAGATCTCTACCTGTCTTCCCAAAGGTACACTTGAGCAATTTCATACATGCAAGGGGTGTACTTTGGGAAAATACACCAAGTCTTCCTTTCATGATAAAGACAATTGAGTAGAGACTATTCTAGAGCTAGTCCATTCAAATGTGTGTGGACCATTCTCGACAACATCCATGGCCAAACATAGTTATTATGTTATATTTGTTGATGATTTTTCTCAACATGTTGGATATTTTTCATGCAGAAAAAGGATCAAACTTTCACAAAGTTTTGTGAGTTTAACACATTCATGGAGAAAGATTCAGGAAAGAAGGTCAAATCTCTATAGGGTGATAATGGTGGTGAGTATGTCTCAAACAAATTTAATAACTTATGTGCAGTGGAAGGGATTAAAAGGGATTTGATGGTACCCCATAAACTTCAGTAGAATGGGGTGGCCGAGAGGAAGAATAGAAGCATAGTAGGGGTAGTGAGGGAGATGTTGGATGATTAGGACCTACCACTACACTTATGGGCTCAGGCATGCAACAATGTGGTTTATGTTAAAAACTATAGCCCAAATCATATACTTGAGATGAAGACACCAGAGGAGTCTTATTTCGGTAAGAGGTAAGATGTTGGTCACTTTAGGATTTTTGGGTCATTGGTATATTGCCATGTGACCAAAGATGCATGGAAGAAGCTAGAGCTGATGGCAAAGTTGCGGATATTTGTGGGGTACACTGATACACCTCACAACTATCGAGTATACTTGTCAACTAGCAAGATGACAGTGGTTCATAGGGATGTTAGATTTGATCAGGAGAAGTCCATGTGAGTTTCCATTGAGAGGGAGATTGTGATACATGTGGATGAGGATCTTTTATATCCTAAGGTTGAGGAGCCTTAGATTGATGTGGAGCAGCCATATGTAGAGGATCCGGGAGTGGAGACATCCACTCATGTGGAGTCTTCCAGAGAGGGAATAAAGTGCACCAGAGAGGCTAATATTTTTTTGGTTGATGCATGGGAGAATGTGGGATCACCCATTTCTTAACGCAGGCAAAGGAGGTCACCTGAGAGGTACACTAGATTGGGAAAATGTGTTGTGAAAGATCCATCTTCCTTTAAGGAAGTAGTACAATAGTCAATTTGGGTTGATGTCATGGTGGAGTAGTATGACTCCATAGTTCATAACAGTGTTTGGGATGTGGTCTTGAGACCAGAGGACAAGTCAGTGGTGAGATCCCATTGGCTTTACAAGGTAAAGCAAGCTACAGATGGTAGTGTGGAGAAGCATAAGGCTATATTTGTGGCCTGTGACTTTTCACTAGTATAGGGTATTGAATATGATGATACCTTTTCTCTTGTTGCAAGGGACTAGTCGATTAGATCCATATTAGCACTATCAACATAGATGGGTTGGAAGATACATCAAATGGATGTGAAGACAACCTTCCTTAAAGGCATGATTGAGGAAGAGGTGTACATAGAGCAGCCTGAAGGTTTTGAGACCTTTAACCATGAGTCGCAGGTGTTTTGGCTCAAGAGAGCATTGTATGGTCCGAAGAAAGCACCCCGTGATTGGTACACCAGGATACATAGCTACTTCACCCAATTGGTCTTCACGAAGAGTGAAGTAGATGTGAACTTGTACCACATAGTGGTGGAAGGTAAGTTGTTCATCATTGTACTTTATGTTGATGATCTCATAGTGACATGTGACGATCAGCTGATCAAATCTTAGAAGGAGGACCTTGCAAGAGAGTTTAAGATGAAGGACATGGGGCTTATGCATTACTTTCTTGGCATGGAGGTATGGTAGGGATATGGGGAGTTTTTTGTGTCTCATGGCAAGTATGCCAATGAGATACTCAATAGATTCTGCATGGAGGGAAACAAACCCATGGAGACTACTCTAGCAGGTAACTAGAGGAAGGAGGATGCTATTTCAAGGGAAATAATGGAAGCTAGTGTTTAGAGGCAACTTGTGGATTCACTCATGTACTTGGTGAACACATGACTCAATTTATGCTATGCAGTTAACCAGCTTAGTCAAATGATGGTTAGAACTTCCAAGTTGTATTTGGAAGGCAACAAAGCATGTATTGAGATACCTCAGGGGCACTTGCCAGTATGGATTGTGGTATAAACAGACAAAGGGAGTGAATATTCAAGGCTTCATCGATGTAGATTTGGTAGGGAGTCCATCCGACAAGAAGAGCACATCAAGAGGGATCTTCAGTATTGGGTCAACAACAGTTTATTGGTATAGCAGGAAACAAATAACGGTTTCACTTGGTTCGGTAGAGGCCAAGTACATGGCTACTAGTCAGGCATCATGTGAGGCCATATGGATGAGGAAGATCCTAGTTGGTTTGTTTGGCAAGTAGATGGATCCAACTTTGATTTACTACGATAATTAGAGTTGAACCAAACTCTCTGAAAATCAATTTTTTCATGATCGGTCCAGACATATTGATATATGATATTATCATTTTATAGATTTTGTATTGAGGAGGATTTTGTTGTTAGAGTACATTCCCACAAAGGAGCAAGATGTTGATATTTTGACAAAGGCATTTTCGAGATGTAAATTTAATTTTCACAAAGACAGGATCAAGGTAGCAGATAATCCCTTTCTTGTTAAGAGGGAGTGTTGAGAAATGGCAATAAGGAATTCTAGTTTAATTTGTCCTTGAATAAAACTAAGAAATAAAATTGAATTATATTCTCATAGCAATTTGTAAATAGTTAATTAAGTTTAATTAACTTAATTATCTTATGAATTTCAACTTGTAATATTTTTGTAGTCATCTATATGTTCTCCCTAAATTTTAGTGGTCGAGGATGAGTTTATTTGAGTTGTAATTAGATTAACTTAGTTTACTGAGTTATGGTCAGTTAAATTAGTTCTAACTATTTGTCGAACTAATAGAAGACTAGTAGTCAGTTAGTGTTGGAAATAATACTAAGAGGGGGGGGGGGGTGAATCAGTATTATCAAATCAATATAACTTTTTCATTTCCATATTAAGATTCATATACGCTACTTCAGTTAAGGCAAACCGCGTGTATATGCAACTGTGTGTAATGCAACATGGGTATATCTAGTAAACTTATGATTCAGTTAGTTGATCCTTAATGAGTGCATCAGAACATTATTAACCATATGAACAGTAGACAAGAGCAGTAAAATAGAACAGATCATCACAAACAAGAAGCACACATGAACACCATGTTGTAAGGTGGAAACCCAATGTGGGTGAAAACCACCTGCTGCAAGTCATCTCAATCTTCTTTTTAATAAGAAACTTATTTTTACAATATTTTTGTATTGGTGCAATCTTATACCAGTACACAGGCTTCTAGCTGCAGAAGGCTACAACCTTCTCTCATTCTCCAGCTTCTCCTAGAAGGGAGCTACAACCCCCTTAGCTCTTGTACTAGCCAATCCTTTTACTAGTATGTAGGTGTTGACCTACTGAATGCTCCAACCTTTACTCGTTTTCCAACTGCTACTGGAAGGGAGCTACCACCCCTTAGCTCTTGTACTAGTTGATGTACTAGTGCGTAGGTGCCAACCTACAGAAGGCTACAACCTTCTCTTTCTTCCTCCAGGTACCACGTTTCATAAAATTTCAGACTAGATACTCATGGAACACAACATCATAATATGAAGGCCACGTTTCATCCAATTTTCATACTGGACCCATTAATATCCTTGAAGCATACAATCAATCAACACTAGCATCATCAATCTCTAAACCACCCAATACTGAATCACTGAAACCCTGTCAACAAAATGCAGTCACCAGAACACAGAGCAGAACACAGAACTCTGCAACAATATTCAGAACCAACTGTATCATCAGAAATCATGCATCAGAGTGTATACGCTACTTGGAAGAGCTGAACCGGTGTGTATACGCAACTTCACCAAAGTGAACCAGTGTATATGTCATCAAATACTTACTTATAACTTTGCTGCACTTCCTGAATTCAGACATACCCAGACCATTACATGTACAAGGCTAATACATATGTTAGCAACCAAATCTAGTCCATCATATCACATAAAGATAAGTCATTCTAATCCTGATCCATTATAGATCACATCCATCAATACTGAGGCTAAACATAATCAACCAATCTGAATATGTAGAATACTGACACCAGTAAATAGCCATCAAAACTCATCAACAACCAGAAACACCTGTAACTTCAAACATCATAGCTCATATGGTATATGCTAGTTAGATGTTTCTAACCTGCGTATGTATGCGCTTTTATCATAGTCAACCAACGTATATGTCTGTAAATATTCATTCATGATTTGCAGCTATTCCAAACTTGAGTTATACCCAGATCATAACATTTACAGAACATTACATGCATCAGGATACAAATCTAGAATAAGCATGATCAAATCATATAGAGATGATTTATTCCAAGCCATTAGATCCAGATCTATCCTTAGATCTTGTTCTCCATCAACCGCTTAGATTCCTCCTTAGCTTAGATCAAGCAAAGCATCGTGAACCCATAACCTGCATTATGGATCTCATACTTCATCAGATATTCAAGACTTTCTCAATGCATTTGCCTAATGACCTTCTTCTCCTTTTATAATGTTAGGCCTTACTCAATACCGTGGTCCAAAACCATAAATAATCAATACCTTGGACCAAATACCTGGGTTCAACACTTTAGACGAGATACCATGGTCCAAAACCATAGGTCCAAATACCATGGACTAAATACCATGGACCAAAACCCAATGTACGTGCCTTCCCTTGCATGAAAGTGCGTGTATACGTATACGCACCTTTTGCTCGGTTAACCCGCATGTATACACGGCTTTATCAAGGGTAACCTACGTATATCTCTTTCTCTTCATTCTGTGAGCCTGAACTATGATCTGAAATCTTAGTAAGTTTCCATCAAGGACAACACCTATATCATAGTGCCAACAATCTCCCACTTTGGACTTGATGGCAAAGCTAACTTGCTATACTGAGAACTGTCATCTTAATGAGTTGTCATTGTTCGTTACATCTAAACTAGTTCCTTTGAGCTGTCCCGCATCCCATGTATTCTATCACATCTTATGTCTCTTCTGTAGATTCATCTAGTTATGTATAAGTGAGTTGTTCTTCTACGAGTGGGTTGCCATCAAGTACAACACATTCATCATAATGCCAACAGTTAGTGCACTGGTGCACCCAGAAGTGTTACTCCAATTAACTGAAGATTCCCTCATGAGAAACTCATGCATGTCAATTTAGAGAAAGACCTGGTTGAGACTAAGGTGCAAGGACAGTGTACTATCAATTGTATGATTTACTGAGTTGTAAATATCATGCATGCAATCACGAGAAGGACCAAATTTAGGATTGTTCAATTTTGGAAGCATGAATTTTCTTTAAATATGAGTTATTAATCCTAGGAATTGTGCAAGAGATTAGGGGCTTGGAAAGCAGTGGAAATTAGCTAAGAGAGGGCTTGTGAGGCAGAGAGTTGAGCATACTTGTGTGGCTTTGTCCTTGTGAGAACAAGCATTGTATCTTCACTCATATTCTTGATTTAATGCAATACAGATAGGCAGGGTTTTTAAGCAGTGGCTTTCCATAAATAAACTTATTGTGTTATGTGCCATTGGTTTGTCTTCTTCTTGTTCATATTATTTTCATCGATCTATTGGCTTCCACTAGTTGAAAGTAGAAGTAGATTCTTATCCTATACTTGAGTAAATTAAATGAGCTTGTGAATCTATAGGAAATTTATACATTTTATAACACTAAAAACCTTTGTTATAATCTCTGCTAGAAGGTCTTTTCCTTGTAGTGTGTCCCCAGGAGATTATGTCAATTTTCAAGATGGTAGACCCCACTTCCATAACTGGAACTTGGATTTTGGTTCATGCATAGTAACTCTCGTCTCATTTTTACCCTAGTGAGCTTATAAAAGTGGGTAAACATAGGGTGGGGTGTTATAGTACTAGATCTTGAGGAGGAGGAGTTAGAAGTCTATAAAACCTCCCCTCACGAATCCCAATATTTGTTGCATTTTAAATACTAGATCCCTTTGCCCAAAATATAACTTTTCCATCAAAAAAATCCCACCCTATCACCTTTATCTTCTATGTAAGAAATAGAAAGAAAGTTATTTTTCAAACCTAGACCATAGAGAATGTTGTTGATATGAATATACCCACCAAATTACAGCTCCAAGGAGGTAGAGCCAATCCATTTAATCAAGTAGCTATTCTTGTCTCCAAGTTCCACTGAGTGATAAGACTTTCCTTTTGATAAAGTTTTGATTTGACCACATTCCCATATCATATGCCTTGAATCTGCACTATCAACTACCCATGTACTATCATCTTCAAATAAAATTGTAAGAGCAGTATAAAGACTTCCATCCATGAATTCTTTATATATCTTAGATATGAACTTGATAATGCATCCTTTGATAAATTCAAGGAGACTCCTAAGAGTATTGATACCTTCCTTCGTGTATATTTACATTAGAGAGGGGGAGATAATATAGTTGCTTCAAGAATGTCCTCAAACAAGAGTACCAACAAGATGTCATATTTACACTTCCTTTCTTCACCTTAGCTATGATACCATGTTGAGAAACCAATAAAATAGTACATGATGATGATTTCTCTTAACTTGATAACTACTTATGAATATTTGTTGGATTCTTATTATTATTATGTTATCTTCATCAATAAATTACCAAAACATAAATATCACAAGAGACAAAGAACATATATTAGGCTCCAGTTCATGGCAAGGCCCCACAAGGGGGAAAACCCAAACAATCCTCTTCTTATATAATCAGATAAAAGTGAGATATCCAAGACTAAATCCCAAGATAAATACTACTAGATAGACCCAAGTCAGCCCTCATTAAAATCTCCTCCACCAAGTCAAAGTCACCGAAAGTCAACATAAGTCAAATGTCAGAGTTCAAACTTGTAACTTGGACCTGCAATTTCATAGAATCTACCCTAGAATCTATGCACATGTGAATAATAAGGAAGAAAAAACCATATGAATTCTCTCTAATTTTACTTTTGTTCTCTCTCCCTTGACTTCACTCTTTTTTTCTTCTATTTGGCACAAAAAATCGATGTGTGATTATTTAGCAAATGAGTTTGAAATCTCTTGTATATCTTGTTGTCTAGAAGGTTGAATAAGTGCCTCTTTTAGGCTGACTTGATATTGTGGATGACAAGTTAACCTTTTTTTTACTCAAATAAAATGATTTTTCTTTCTCGTATAAGTAGTCCAAATGGGACTTTGACTCAATAATATTTCTTTGACTCAAAATAAATTTTATTTTGACTCAAGAAACCTTAGAAGCATGAAGAAAATGATTACACTAGAAATAAAAAGAATAATGATGATGAAAATAATAATTACATCAACAATCCCTCAATGGAGGTAGGAAAACAGGTGCCAAATAGTCTTAGGGATCACCCCACTTGGAAATTTCATTCATGATTAGAGGCAGGGTAATGAGATGTGATGTTGGTGGCTCAAAAAATCTAGACATAATCGGGGTTGATGTCATGCAGAGCAAGCATAATGGAAAGGGTGTTGAGGCTTGGGCAGTGAATGTGGGTTGTAGGGTGGTGGGTTTGAACATCGATTTCCATGCATGTTCGCTAGGGACATGGGGAAGTTTGCATTACACAGAGATAGCTAGCCTTGTTGCAGCGGGTTCCAAGGTGGGCTTCTAAGCCTTGATTTGGGAGCCTGGGGCACAATTTTGTAGTATTTCAGAGTTTCATTGCAAGCCTAGTTCAGATTGTGGAAGCTTTGGTTGCAATTGGTGGTGTGGTTCTTCTTATGATTGGGCCCCTTGTGATTTTCAATTATATCAGCTTTCCTGGATTTGGTCCTTCTATATTAGCTTAGTAATGAGTATTTTTGGTTATGTGTCATTTTTGTATCTCCTTTTGCGTGAGTGGAATTATTTTTGTGAAATTTATTTGCTATGGGATTCTTTTGGTGTGGGATTCTATTGGTGTGGTTTTTACTTGGGGTCCTCAAAGTCTGTGGTGGGGAACTCTTTAGGTTGGCACCTCGGGTGGTAAATACTAGTCGTTTATATATTTGGTAATATTTTTTCCATCATTATTCTTGTTGGCCTAAGCTTGTCACTGTCTAACTTGGTTTTGGTCCCACTTTTATTCAGCCTTGGTATGAGATTTGTCATCAAGTTCCTCCAACACTAGTTGTGGTCTACTGCCTTGGGAATGTCTGTCTGGGGAATTGGGTGGTTGTGATTAGTGAAGGTTGGTGTCTCCTCCTTGGGTGGCATCTCTGGCATGTGGCTACGCATTAGTCAAGCCACCCCTACTTTGTGTGTGTCTCATCTTGACCTTCGGGGTACTGCACTATGTTTGTGGTAGGTTTTTGGATCGTTTGGTTGTGTTTAGGTGGGTAATTCGTTTTTGGATATTGGGTTCCCTCCTATAGATTGTTTTAGTGTTTTTCTTGTACCATCATCCATGCCCCGTCAGTGAGGCTAGCCTCGCCACGGACGATGGCATCAAGGCTTCATACTACACCAAGTCAACAATCAGAGCTTATCCATGGCTGAATCATAAAGCGATGAACGTGTGAGGGAGGTGGCCCATTCCCACAATCTCTCCCCGAGATTAGTGGAGGCACTGACTATGCCACAATCGATTGTTGAGAAGCTTCAAAGAGTCTAGGCCAGCTTGGACATCCAAAATGAACATTTTTATGAAGATAGAAATGAATTGGTGGCATACATGACTGATATTCAATTCATCCAAAATTAAATTTTGGAACAGCTAGAGAGTGTCTGTCAGAACCAACAACACATCAATAACCATCTACAGTACCTGGAGGCCCGAGTAGAGCATATTTAATTCCACATGCATGAGAGATATGGCCTACATGCAACACCTCTTGTCCTTCCTCCTCATCCACCTCTGTGACAAGATGATTTCGAATTCTCTGTCTATTTTGTCTTCCTTTTTCTTTGTATGCATAATTAGCCTTCTACAAATAATGGTTTTATGGTCATATCTTCAGCATTCTCTGGATCTCCTCGCTACAAAACTAGGTCAAAGTGAAGTGAGGAGAGCCATGGAGACACATTATTTACTCTATTTTTCTATGATGATAATATAAAGAAGAACCTTTGATCAAGAAAAAAAAATACATCAATAGTACATTTAAATTTCATGATGAAGATTGACACTACATACATTTTCAACACCTCCTCTAACTTCATCTAACACTACCTCTTAGAGAGTAAGGTATTCTGAATAACACCTACTTTGTCCCTAAAATATAAAAAGTGCCCTTTAGGCAAAGCCTTATTCAATATGTCTATGTTCTACTTTGTTGTAGGAATGTACTAAACTTTGATTTTGGCCCTCTGAACACATTCCTTGATATGATGATACTTGATCTCGATGTGCTTGGAGTGGTCATGAAACAATTGATTATTAGATAGTTTGATGGAGTTCTAATTAGCCTAGTGAATGGTTGTAGGCTCCAACCTCTAACTAAAGAACCCAATAAGAAGATTCCTAAACTAGATGGCCTCATAAGTTTCCAAGCTAGAATACATGTATTAAGCCTCTACTGAGCTGAGTGTCATCAATATTTTCTATCTATTGACCTAGGAAATAGTTGTTGACCCAACACTGAAGGTGAAACCTAAGGTACTTTTTATGTTCGTTGAAACCCTACCTAATATGCATTTGTGAAGCCTTCCAACTTCACTCCATCAACTTTTATGTACATCAACCCATAATCCACTATGCCCCTGAGGTATATAGGAATGTGTACTCTAATAGACTCTACCATAAATTGACTCAGCTAGTTTACATCATAGAAAATGTTAGGCCATGTGTTCACCAAATACATCAACGACCTAATACATTGCCTTCAAAGAGTGGCATACATTCACCTGCTATGTTAGGATCTATCTTCCTCTAGTTTTTCACTAGAGGCATGGCCACAGGCCTATAATCCTACATGTTAATCTCTTGATAATCTCAAGAACATACTTTTCTTGTCCCAAGAAAACTTTTCCATCTCCCTACCAATCCTGCAAGCCAAAGAAATAGTGCATGAGCCTCATATCCTTCATCTCAAACTCTACTACAAGATCCTTCTTGCCATCACTAATGAACTTCTCGTCCCCTATAAGTGTGAGGTCATCTACATACAACATAAGAATGAGAGGTTTCCCCTGAACCATAATGTAGTACATGTTGTTGGCTCATGCAACTGGTATAAATTTACCCTTGATTACATTATCTTTTTCCTCCTTTTTATGCTTTTGTGCCATGATGTAATAAGGTTTTGATAGAATTTCGATAGAAAGTGAACGAAACCATTTTTGATATGATTTGGTTGTCAAAACTAAATTATGTTTCTTTTTATGCAGAGATTTACGAATGGGACAATTGTTGTTCAATCTATTGAATATCAAAGGCTAAACAAGGAGAAAAGAGCACGTCTTGTGTGGTTAGTTGAGAAGTGAATTGGAAGGATCAGCACAAGATGAAAGATTTTTCTGATAATAGCATTTGATCATGAATTCCTCAGGATCTCCTGATCCTGAGGAATGACAGTTATCTCTTTTCCTCTTTGACTATAAGAGAGGAAAAACAAATAGAATAAAATAACTTTTGCCTTTTTACATCGGCTGTAACTTTAGGAGACAAAGTGTTATTCTGAACAACACATCATTATTGTAAGGACATTTGGAGTTAATGAGTAATATGTAATTTGTGTTTCTGTTTGCTCGCAATATTCTGAGTAACTAGGCAGTAATCACTGGCAACTTGGACCGATCACTAGTGGATTTCACTACTTTTCCCTATGTTATACTTTTACCATTTTACTGCAAGCCTAATTACTTTGGTTTATAGTTTTACGATTGATCTACTTGATATATAAAGCACCAGTGTTGAATTTTTGAATTCTGCGTATTATTTCTTATTACTGTTGAATTGGTTTCATATATTTATGTCCTAGATTGATTCAATTATTAGATAAGAGTTATTTCTTGTTAATTGAGAGCCAGAGTATTATTGGTTAGATCAGGTTTATTACAGTTATGCAGAAGCTTCTATTCAGCTGAAAGTGCTCTGTTACCAGTATAGTGCACTTGGTTGATGTACTTATGGCATGTAATTGCAATTAGAGATTTTTTATTAAGATTGAGCTTTGATACTTGAATAGTTTAATTTCTTTTAAGTTACAAGTTTTTTTGTTTACAGTTTGATCAGTTTACTCTTGTATTGAAATCAATAAGTTATCTTAAAGCATTACTTTCTATAGATACAATGATTTCCATCACCTGTACATATTGTGTACACTCTTGAAACAAAATACTTACCCAAGTCGATAATTAATGTGAAGCATTTAGGAGTTCTAAAAGGACATCTTATATGTGCCAAAATTTTGGTGCCATTGTCGGGGAGAGTGTTTCTATTTCACAAAAGGTGATGTATGTTTGATGTTTATTTTCGTTAAAATAATTGGGTATTAAAAACGGAAGGTAAGAACCTGCGTACTAGAAAGTAAAGTGCTTTCTCCTTTGCCCATTTTTTTAGAAAAATTGCATAGGAATTGAGGTAGAAATAAATGTTTGTATTTCTATATGAATGAATAAGAAGAAAAGAGTAGAAAATATATATAATTCCTCTGCCCAAATTTGAAAAATCTAAGGGTTCGGTGACCCTTGGCATAGTGTTATCACAAAATCTGACCTTGATAGGCTATTGATCAAGCAAACTCTGAGTAACTCTTTCAAACCAATCTTTTGGTTGAGGCTTAGCCTCCTCAACCTGAAAGGGATCTCTCACTAGGTTTATGGTTTTTGATTAATGATTATATGGCTAACTCTAGGAACAAAATGAACAAAGGTACAACTGGTTAGCTAGTTGAAACTAAGATTAGCAAATATCTATTGGGCTGTGGAGTCAGAATAGTCTTCAAGAAAACACCATAATCAACAAGATATGGAATTCAAGGCACTTAGAGTTTAGGTTTATGAATAAAATAGTAACACAGTGAAACAACACAGTTTACAAGCGTGTGAAGGAAGTAAGAGAATTTTCCAATGAATTCTAAGTATCACATGCTCATACCACTGCAAATCAGTAATTGAATAAAGCCATAAGAACATCAAACATATAAACTCTTTATGAATCTTGAGTAATCAAATTGATCTCTGTATTAGGTATTAAAAAACACAATTTTTTACAATAACACAATCTTTCCTTTACTAATGAAATTTCCAACCCTGAGGAATTCGATTTTCAAGCTTAATATAGAACTTTACATAATTGGATACTATCAACCAAAAATCAAAATCACATTCCTTCATATACGTTCTTCTTTGCAGTTGTTCTTCCTTTATATGCCAAAATATTTTATGTGCCAAAAACTATTTTCAATACATCTCCTTTACTGTCTTTCTTTAACACCTTGTTTCATCATTGTTGCAGACCCTTTTTCCAGAGTGGTTAGTTGTATTTCTAGATATTCAATTTTCCTCTTCAATCCCTTGTTTGTAGCTCTGGGATGAGTATTAATTTTTCTCACAAATTTGGCTTCTTTGATTGCAAAGACAGTGCAGGTAAAGTATTGTTGTTCACTGCTAACTATTTCTAATTTGGGCACTCTTCTAGCCTCCTAGAGAACCTTCACCCTTTTGAAGTTTGTCTTTTCAGTAGCATGTTCTCTTTTTGTTGCCCTTAGTTTAGCAATCTCATCACTATAAAATTCTAACCTTCTTTCCATGACTTCATAACTGGCTTTTTGCGTTTGAGTAGCAGGAACCGTCTTTTGTCTCCTTCAGGTCTTGAAGATGGTAATTCTAACTCTTCTTGAATTAAAAAGGCTTCCTCTATTCTTTCCAATTCAATATTGGACTCCTGCATCTTCTTAAATTGTCGGGTTAAGGGTTTTTTGGGTTTGAAAAAAAAAGTCGCAACCTCATCCTTAAATTCCAGTTTTTTGGAGGATTTCACCTTTTCCGACTTCTTTTCATCAACTTCTGTTACATCTACTTGCACTAAAGGGGATTCTGTAATGTCAATAGCCCTTAAGTTATCACTTAAATCACCCTTCAGGCTTGAACCTTCTCTTGAAATCATTGTTTTCCCCTTTTCCTCTGCAATCGGGCTCCTAGTAAGTCTCCTTTGCACTGGTTTACTGGATGACTGTTTTGCTTGCTTTTTCCTTCACCTACTTCCTTGGCTTTAATTTAGCAAACCTTTTTGCCCAGGGCATTACAGACTTTCTAGCTTCTATTTATGAAGTTTCTTTGACCCTAGAGCTAGTACCTTCACCTTGTTTTCCTTTTCCAAAGTCACATACAAACAGAAATGAGGACCAATATTTTTTTACCCTTTTGAGTTCATGTAACACTATCAACTTAACTAGGCCATGATGAAACAGAGAAGTCTCACACTCTTGGGACTTTAGCTGAACTTTATTTGCCATTTTAGCTATACTTCGAAGTAAGAAGTAAGGCAACTCTAGAGAAATCATAATAATAAAATGTAAAAGAAGTTTAAAATGATATGAATAGACCTTTTGATATCTACCTTCATTGGTGAAATAATGTTGAATGTTGAAGAGAAGGTTGGTGTAGCTGTCCTTGATGTAGTCTTTGGCAATTGCTTTGGTTAAGTCAGTTTCTGAAAATTGTGGCTTCAGGAACACCTTGCATGGCTCCATGTTGAATCTAAAGTTCTTGAACCAGGCCTCTTGTCCCTTAGGAATTTCAGTCACCAATGGTATAAACTCTGGAGAAACTTGCATATCAAGCACTCCGACCTTTGTCTTTAATCCATCAAAATGAAGTGCAAACTCTTTGGGTACTTGAGTATGCCCTCCTTGAAATTTTTTACAAAACTTCTAGCACCCTACTTTCTTAAAGGCCTCTACAACTACTTTTTCTCTACTTAGGACCTCAGTGTTTTCTGGTTTTGTTCTCAAGCAATGGCCAAACCTATGGCGTTTCTTCTCCTTGGTCATCTTTTCTTCTGAGCTCCTATAACAAAAATGACCTCTTTTGAAACGCAATTGATCAACCTCGCTTGTCGATGATGATCAGCCTCACTTGAATGATGGATGAGGAAAACCTTGGTGAATCATCCCCAAAGTTTATTGTCGAAAACAACGTTGTTTCATGGGTTTGCATGCAAAACAAGATAATGAGACAAGAAAACTTCTTTGAATTTTGAAATTATCATTCATAATGAACCCTAAATTTGAAATGATGAGTTTGGAGTGGTGGCATGCTCGTTGACTGACTTGTAACTGACACCTAATCATGAAAAATCTAACGGGTTTTCACCGGATTGATGCTTGACAAGATTGTTTTTATGAATCCTTGCTTTCGTAGTGCACTACGAAAAGCGCTCCAAAAAGAGAAATGTTTTCATAGTGCAACACTATATGCACTACAGAATCGTGGTTTTAGAACTAACTCCAAAAATTTTACATTTGGCTTGAGTTATGAGTTTATAGACAAGGTTGTGGAACTCATGAAACATAAGAAAGGGATGTTAGACTTTTATTTGGACAATAAAGAAAAACTAAAACTTTGAGACTTTTAACCTACTAAACATAACATGACTTGACACACTCATCTAAAACCATGCAAAGAAAAAGGTAAACTCCTATTTTGGTGATAACAAGTAGGACCCTGAACCATTTCTACAAGAAATCCTATTGTAATCCTTCAGGCCACAGGATCACCATCTATCGCTGATGCTAAGATTCACAACAAGACTAAAGGGTCTAAACATAGTTTTCATAACACTGAAAATTTACAGGCTAGCCCTTTACAAGAATGTAATTCTTGCAATCTCCATGAAGGAGAAGGAGAAATAGATAGTGCTGAAAAGATTAAATTATTAGAACCCATATCTCCTGAAATAGTGGTTAAACAGAGGACACCCAATATTGCAGACCAAGGTAGTGCTATTAAAATCATTCTAAATGTCTCTTCTAAACCCCCCAGGAACAAATCTCTAGCTCTCGAAATCCCTGAAGGATATTGGCACATTTTTGACCAAACGGCTCATAATCAGCAACAAGCTTAAGCCTCTACATTACAATACCCTATTGTTGATACAGCTGTCAATGCTCCCATGAAAGTTATTCCATTACAGAATATTCCTACATTTCATGGGCTAACTTCAGAGGATCCCGATGCATTACTTTTTGAATTTGATGTTTTATGTAGGGGATATGATTACACTACCGACCCCTAGAAGCTGAAATTGTTACCATCTACTCTGAAGGGAGAAACTTTGCATTGTTTTATGGGGCTTGGTGGAGGTACCATTATTGACTGGGACCAAATGAAAACAAACTTTCTAAGAAAATACCAAGATTATTTCCGAACTAGATAACTGAAGGATGAAATCTTTCAAACGGTAACTAATACTAATGAGACTCTTGAAGAATATGTAGAATGTTTTCAACATAATCTGCAAATATCTCCTTATGCAAATTTTCCTCCTGAAGTTCTTAAAACTACGATGATCAAGGGTATGAAATACTAATAGGTAGAAACATTGAATTTAATGGGGAAGGGTGATATTTATCAAGAGGATTATGATGATATTATGCAATTGTGCATTAGGTGCTCGAGAGGTAGTACAAGGCAGAAACCAACTGGATGTGATGCGATCACCAGAGATAGCAGAACCTTGGGAGGAAGCATAATCCGAGTTGAAATCGGAAATCTGCTGGAAGATTTCAACACTGATATCATACCCTGATGACATAATTGGATATCATGCAAGTCAAACAAAAGCAGGCCGAAGTTGAACAGAGTTTGGCTATTTTCTATCCACGTCACAGAAAGAAACACAATAATAGAGAATGTCTATTAGATACGATACAAACATGCGCCACTTGCAAGTCTAAGGATCATCCTACGGAAAGTTGTCAATTTCTTCTTGGATTAAAAGCAGTTTTCAAGGAAGCAAAAGATAAAGTGGAACCAGTATATCTATCGAACCACTGCAGTCAATGGCAAGCACATCCAACAGTTATGCCTACAGAACCATCTTTGTTCTTTCCTTCTTCGCAATTTAATTCTCAACAATATTCAAGGGTAGCATGGCAGAACCAGCCACCTTTCTCTACTTGGCCACCTCAAGAATTTTCTATGCCACCATGGCCCAACCAATCAAATCCAAACAATAGTTGGCCAAATTCCTCTTACCCTCCACTATTTTGGCAGAACACCCCCTATTCCTCTCAATTGTCTCCTTCTACCTCACAAAATTAGAGTTGGCAACCAAATTGACAATGATCTGCAAACCAGCCCATGGGAATAGTTCCTTTGCCTCAACCAACCTTACCAGCACCTTACACGTTGTAGAAAAATCCTCAACCTAATATACGGCCACAACTCCCATCCAACCAAATATGAATCCTAACAACAGACATATTCATTCAGTACAAATTATTGAGAGTATGGATCCTAAAGTTGAGTCGAGAGAATGTAATGAACTTAAATTAAGATATGGACATGTAATTTCTCCAAACAATGACAAAAATATGCAACCTGAATTTAAAAAAGCACATTCAAATAAGCCTTCGATTGTATATAACCAAAAAACAAAATAGGGAGAAGATACATTCATGCAGAAACATCCCGAACAAATCATAATTACTTCTCCCCCATTCCTAGAAAGATTGATAATACCTCGACCAATTGAATATCCTGGTTTTGATCTTTTGGGTGAACTCAAAAATATTTGTATAAAAATACCCCTCCTCTAGGCCATTCAAGATATTCCGATATATGCTAAAACCATTAAAGAGTTACGTGCAAAGAAGTCTGTGAGGAGAACAAAAATAGCACCAATTGACCATGTCATCGGAACTTTATCTGATTTATTACTAGGCAAAGAGACACCTCTAAAATATGAAGACACGGGGAATCCCATCGTCACAGTCCAAATAAATGATCGCTATTTTCCCAATGTTTTAGTTGACTTAGGGGAAACCATTAACAATCTTACAAGAGAAACTTGTGAAGTTCTTGGCATCATATCCTAAGAACCAACCACTACCTTGTTAGAACTTGCCAATCGTTTAGTCGTTAAGCCAAAAGGAACATTACAAGATATGATGGTTTCGATGGAAACTTGGGAATATTTGGTAGATTTTTTGATTATCAACCCTAGTAATCGGCTAGATGGACATCCCTTAATATTGGGATGGCCTTGGCTAGCAACAACTAATTCTTATATAGGTTGCCAAATAAGTGGTATGACCATAACCAAAGGAAATGCTATTAAGAATATAGCTTTATGCCCTCCTGCTCAGCCGAGCCTAACCATTGTAAAAACTTGGAAACAACCAATGGCATATGTAAAAGAAAATATTCATTCACCATTTACTGTGGCATATGCATTTGAATTCAAAAATCAAACAAAAGATGATTTCATTAACACCTTTATAAATCACCCTGCTACAGTACCTAATTTGAGATGTCACATGATTGAAGCAGTCCTTGACAATGATATTGAAGAATATTCCTTGAGAGACATCAATGACCAACCAATACCAATAACCACCATCTATAATAGCAAGCGTGTTGAAATCGGGCAAGGGAAAATCCTGAATATTAATATTAATCTGAGTAATGACTAGCAATAGAACTTATCCAAGTCCTTAGGAAATATAAAGGGGTTTTTGCATGGGACTACTTAGACATGAAAGGGATTGACCCTCAATTATGCATGCACCACATTACACTGAAAAATATGAAAGACCCATTTGAAAACTGCATCATAGGTTAAATATTCATCTAAAGGATATTGTGAAAGAAGAGCTTCAAAAACTATTAGATGTGAATTTTATTTATCCTATATCTGACAATAACTGGGTTTCTCCATTAGTAGTTCTCCCCAAAAAGAATGGAAAACGGAGGATATGCATTGACTATAGAGAACTCAACAAAGCAACAGAAAAATACCATTTTGCCATTCAATTTATTGACCAGGTCCTTGATACACTGGTAGGAAAGAAATTCTTCTCTTTCCTGTATGGCTTCAGTGGCTACAACCAAATTCAAATTGCCCCTAAAGTCGAGGATAAAACTACTTTCACTTTCCCCTGGGGAACATTCACTTACAGGGTATTACCTTTCGAATTATGCAATGCACCTGCTACATTCCAAAGAGCCATAATCAGTATTTTTGCAGAATTGATAGATGAAGGATTGGAAGTGTACATGGACAATTTCACACCCTATGGGGATGAATTTGATGAGGCATTTCAAACATTGGAGAAAGTCCTAGGATGGTGTACTACTACTAGGCTATGCTTAAGTCATGAGAAGTGTCATATGATGATGAAAGAGGGCCTGATTCTAGGTCATTACATTTCAACAGATGGAATTCAAGTAGATCCAACAAATATAATGGTAATCCTCTTATTAGCTACTCCCTACACTCAAACAGAGGTACGTAGTTTTTTGGGATTTTCTAGATATTATCGTAGATTTATAAGGAACTTTTTGCAAATTGTTGCACGTTTATATGCCTTGACAGGAAATGTTTATTTTATATGGACTAATAAATGTGACATTGCTTTTACAGATGTGAAATGGTCAGTATCGACAACACTAGTGTCACAAGGCCCGAATTGGGACATACCTTTCCATATTTCATAAAATGCATCAGATAATACCATTGGAGTTGTTCTTGGCCAAGAAAAGGACAAGAAACCTTACGCTATATATTACATCAGCAAAAACCTTACCCCTACTGAGTTGAATTATATAGTAACAGAAAAGGAGTTTCTAACTGTTATTTATGCTATAAACAAATTTAGACACTATATAACTGGATATCTTGTATTTTTGTATACTAATCACTCTAACATTAAATATTTAGCCAACAAACCAATTACAAATGGAAGAGTGACTCGATGGCTACTACTTTTGCAGGAATTTGACATAACTGTAAGGGATCGACCATGGAAGGAGAGTCTTATGGAAGACTTCCTCTCCCGAGTGCCCGGAACAAATGATACAATGGCAGTAGATGATTAGTTCTCGGATGAACATTTACTTTATGTGGCCGTAAAAATACCATGATATGCAGATGTAGAAAATTACTTAGCAGTGGGAAAATTGCCCAAACATTTGACACCCAGAGAAAGGAAATTGATTGTTTAGTGTAGCACTCGTTTCTCCAGGATTGGAAGATACCTTTTCCACACGGGCTCTGATATGCACATCCACAGGTGCATCAGGGAGGACAAAATTTATGATATCCTAAAAGCCTGCCATGATAGACCTTCTGGTGGACACTTTGCAGACAACAGAACTGGATATAAAATTCTACATATGGGCTACTACTGGACCACTATTTTTAAAGATGCTAAGAAATTTGTCTAGGCATGTGATAGTTGCCAAAGGATGGACCGCCCTAGCCAATCTCATGAAATGCCCCTGCGTCCATAGCTAGTGATAGAACCCTTTGAGCATTGAGCATTATATTTCGTTGGGTTATTCAAACCACAATCCAACTAGAAATCGTATGTATTGGTTGCAACAGATTACGTAACTAAGTGGGTGGAAATAGTAGCGTTTCCAAGAGCAACAAAGGAAACCGTTATTAAATTTATTTTCAAAAAATTTGTGTGGTATGGCTTACCGAGAGAAGTAATTACTGATGGGGGACCACAATTCGTGGGTCACAAGATTTCTACTACATTGAAAAATCATCATATCACGAACATAATTACTTTTCTGCATCACCTACAGGCGAACAAGAAGGTGGAGAGCACCAACAAATTTATCAAAGCTATTCTTACAAAGACAGTTTCATCACATCGATGAGACTAGGTTGCTCGACTGCCAAAAGCCTTGTGGGCATATCACACAACTTGGAGAAACATTGTTGGATACTCTCCATATCAACTAGTATTTGGTAAAGAACCCATTTTTCCCATAGAATTTGAAATACAAACACTAAGGACAACCCAGGAAGTGGGAATGGATTTAACTGAAGCCCAAGTTAGTAGGTTATAGCATATGAATGAATTAGATGAGGCTTGGCTACTAGCTCTATAGTGTATGACATTTATTCAACAGCAAAGATCCAAATGGCATGGTTCCCTAATTAAGAAAAAGACATTTCATGAGGGCGATTGGGCACTCCTTTATGATTCCAGGTTTCACGACTTCCCTAGCAAACTACAGACTAGGTGGTTAGGCCCCTATGAAATAAAACAAGTACACAACAATGGCACTCTTATGCTGACCACCATTGATGGGTTTGGTTCTTCTTTTAAAGTGAATGGGCATTGGGTGCGCCTCTACCAAAAACCACTTACTAGAGAATCTTTCTACCAGCAGATATGTGAGGACCCCACCATGCAGGTTTTAGCTGCAGAAGGAAATCCTTCAGCATCTTTATCTTTATCAAATTTATTTCTTCTCTGAAAAATATGTAAATATGATTGCTGATTTGATTTGATTTTCTTTTTTCTTTTTCTCTATTTCTTTTGTTGTTCAGTTAATTGAATAGCTATTGTTCAATCTATTGAACAGTCATTTTTCAATCCGATTGAACAAGTCTTTATTTTTGGCATTGTTTTGATGTTCATATAATTGAACAGCTGTTGTTCAATCTATTGAATAGTCGTTGTTCAATCCAATTGAACAACACTTTATTTTTGGCATGATTTTGTTGTTAAATTAATTGAACAACTGTTGTTTAATCTATTGAACAGTCATTGTTCAATCCAATTGAAAAACACTTTCTTTTTAGTGTGATTTTGTTGTTCAATTAATTGAACAACTATTGTTCAATCTATTGAATAGTTGTTGTTCAACCCAATTGAATATCACTTTCTTTTTGGCATGATTTTGTTGTTCAATCTATTGAACATTCACTATTCAATCCAATTGAACAACACTTTCTTTTTGGTGTGATTTTGATGTTTAATTAATTGAACAACTGTTGTTCAATCTATTGAATAGTCGTTGTTCAATCCAATTGAACAACACTTTCTTTTTGGCATGATTTTGTCGTTCAATTAATTGAACAACTACTATTCAATCTATTGAACAGTTGTTGTTCAATCCAATTAAATAACACTTTTTTGGCGTGTTTTGTTGTTCATTCAATTGAACAACTACTATTCAAACAATTGAACAACACTTTTAATCCCCAATGCGTGCTTTGTTGTTCCTTTGATTGAACAATTGTTGTTCATTCAAATGAATAGCTACTATTCAATCCCAGATTTAACAACACTTTTTAACTTTGTGGTTATTTCTATTCAAATGATTGAACAACACTTTTTGCGTAACTCTGTTGTTCAATTCATTGCACATTTGTTATTCAATTCCAATTGAACATAATTTTTTTTCTTTTGTGTGATTTCTATTCACTTGTCTGAACGATTGATGTTCACTCAAACGCTCAGCCCCATTTTTCTTTTGTTTTTCATTTTGTTTTCTTTTCATGGCATGAAGTACACTACTTTTATGAGGACAAGAATTTATGGATTCTATTGAGGGGAGTTAATATCATTAACGTTATGATCTTTAATAGGATAACTCTTGATAATAGATTCTTTTCAAGAAAGGGACACAGTTATTTATATATTGCTTTGCTGCACAACTTTCTACTATACTTGATACTGATTGGTCATCTTAATACCATGTTGGTTCCACCCTTCCTGGTTATAATGTTCTTTGTCTTTAATAAATAAGACTATGTGTATATTTTTTTATTGACATGTTAAACATCTTCCACCATCCCTGCTCTTAAGGAGTATTTAGTGTCACTCTATTTATCATAAAAATGTGTAATAACAACAAAATTTTGTTTTCAAATGGAGGATAGGGGGTCTCATTATGAGCCAGCCTACCATGTTCATAAGGTTGTAGCAAAGTGACATTCCCACTATGGCCACAACACTAGGGTTATGATCCATTGGATAGCCAAAATATCCTTGGAACAGGAGGTCTCATCACGAGCCAGCCTGATCACTTTTGCTACAATCCCAATGAATGGAAGTGTGGTCATCTGGTTACCACACCAGCACACTGATCTCTTCTGTAGAACAACATTGTAACACTCCATTTATAAATTAAGGATCTGGGCTCATATGGGTTAAAAAGAAACCATGTCGAGGCTATGGACGCTTGCTAGCAGCAGAGGCTCTACTTATGGTATTGAAGTTATATCTTATCATCAATTACTACTATATTACCCTCTTCTTATTCTTTCTTTTTATTGGAGAATTTATTTCCTTAATTTTTCCCCGTTTTGAAGCCGTATGCATGAGATATTGCTTTCTGATCAATCGCATCATTCTCAGCTAGAATACCCATCAACAAAGAATCCTTTTGGCACATTGTTGTCCTTTTATTTCTCGCATAACTTATCATCAATCCAAGCATCTTATATTTTATTCATAACTATCTTTACACACTTTGCTCTCATTATAACCATACCTCTTCCCATCTTATGATTTATATGCGTACCTTGTTTCATTTAATGTTGTATTGTTCTTCCCCTTTTCTTGCCATGAGAACAACCCTTTCCCTATCTACTCGATTGTGGGTGACCTCTCATTTGATGGAGGGGGAGGATTCCCATTACACCTTTGCATGCATTGTATTTAGTTCGCTTATTGGACTTGATATGTTTTAGATTGATTCCTATGATATCCCATGATCAAATGGCCTGTGGAAGTATGGTAGTCTTAGAGTTAATATCATTAATTATCATGGAAATTCCGCTTGACATTATAGAATTTAGTCATTATGTCTACTTGTTGTTCTATTTTACCAAAGCAATTGATGTTCTCTACTGCATTTTTGTTGTGTTAATATTTGAAACTTGTAGAGCAAATATTGAAAGAATTCGAGAATTATGGGTGGAAAATTGGTTCTCTAAGAACCCTTGGTGTTGGGAATTTCTGATAGAGCCAGGGAAATTCTAGTGCACGCGGGATGGATAGTCTCCACCAGTAGTTTCAAGAATAGAGAACCATTTGGCTACAAGAATTTTAAAGCTGTTGCAGGCCATTTTGTCACATACAGTAATATTATCTTGAGGGAAGGACCACATTGGCTAGGATGTTGATTTAGGAGCCCTATTATTTGGTACCCTCCTAAGGGATATTATTCTGATTACGAGCTGCCTGATCGCCATGAAGGGATAGCCTTTGCAAATTTAATACAAAACCAAGGTTTTAGGTTCTATAAGGAAGAATTCTTTCCTTCCTACTCTTTAATTACATTACATATTAACTACTTATTTTCATGAGGACATGAAACAAGGTAAGCAAGGGGGTATGTTGGGTCGTGCAACAAGTATAAATTTACCCTTGATTACATTATCTTTTTCCTCCTTTTTATGCATTTGTGCCATGATGTAATAAGGTTTTAATAGAATTTCAATATAAAGTGAATGACACTGCTTTTTATATGATTTGGATGTCAAAACTAACTTTCGTTGCTTCTTATGTAGATATTTGCAAATGGAACAATTGTTGTTCAATCTATTGAACAACAAAGTCTAAACAAGGAGAAAAGAGCGTCAATTGAGAAGTGAATCGGAAGGATCAGCGTAGGACAGAAGATTGTTCTAATAATAGAATTTGATTGTGAATTCCTCAGGATATCCTAATCCTGAGGAATCGTAGTTATCTCTTTTCCTCCTTGACTATAAGAGGGAAAAGGTGAAGAGAATAAAAAACTTCTTCCTTTTTACTTTGGCTGTAATTTTAAGAGATAGAGTGTTATTCTGAAGAACACATCGTTACTATAATGACATTTGGAGTTAGTCAGTAATATATAATTTGTGTTTCTATTTGCTCGCAATATTTTGAGTAACTAGGTAGTAATCACTGGTAGCTTGGGCCTGGTCACTGGTGGATTTCACTGCTTTTCCATGTGTTATACTTTTACCTTTTTACTACAAGTCTAATTACTTTGTTTTATAGTTTTACAATTTATCTACTTGATATATAAATCACTTATGTTGAGTTTGTGACTTCTGCTTAGTATTTCTTATTACTATTGAATTGGTTTCATTTGTTTATGTCGTAGATTGATTCAATTATTAGATAAGAGTTATTTCTTGTTAATTGAGAGACAAAGTATTATTGGTTAGATAAGGTGTATTATTGTTATGTAGAAGTTTCTATTTAGCTGAAATAGCTCTGTTACTGCTACAATGCACTCAGTTGATGTGCTTATGGCCTGTAATTTCAATTAGAGCTTTTTGATTAAGATTGAGTTTTGATGCTTGAATAGTTTAATTTCTTTGAAGTTACAAGTTTGGTACTTTATGGTTTGATCCATTTACTCTTGTATTGAAATCAATAAGTTATCTTAAAGCATTACTTTCTGTAGATACAATGATTTCCATCACCTCCACATACTGTGTACACTCTTGAAACAAAAGACTTACCCAGGTTGATAATTAATGTGAAGCATTTAGGAGCTCTAAAAGGACATTTTATATGCGCCAACACATGTTAGGGTCAACTTCACTCTTGGTGAAGCTCGTTCCTAGAAGATACTTGTCAATGTGTGAATAACATGTTCATGGGGCCTACTTAAGCCCATACATATCTCTTTTGAACTTGCACACATGTGTCTCCTTAATATGTGCCTCACTCCCCTCTAGTTGTTCTATGTAAATATCTTCCTCAACAACACCATTGAGGAAGGTAGTCTTCACATCCATCTGGTGGATCTTCCACCCCATCTCAACTACAAGTCTTATAATGGTCCTAATGGATGAATAATGGTTGATGGGTGAAAAAGTATCATCATAGTCAATTCCCTCTACCTAAGAAAACCCATTGGATATGAATCTAGACTTGTACTTCTCCATGTTACCATCATTTACTTGCTTAATATTATAGACCCACCTAGATCCAATCACAAATCTTCCCTCCAACCTTGGCACAGTATCCCAAATATCATTTTTCATGATGGAAGAGTACTCCTCCACCATAGCATCACACCAAACCTACTAAGAGGCTTCCTCTTGGTATCTAGAAGGATATGTGTTTGTGGCTTAATTCTTCAAGACCATAAAACCTAAATATCTCTGAGGTTGCTTGCTTTTTCTAAATGTAGAGCTAGGTGGCCCTACCATGTCCTAAGCTTCCTAAATTAACTTATTAACCCACCTCAACTTTCTCCTAGTTGTACTAGGTGCCATTGTTAGAGTGGGGCCTACTCATACTTTTCTCTCTTCATGATCATTCACAACCTCCCCATTTGAATTTTCTATGTCTTTCTTAACAACTCGCTATAATGTGGTCTAAGGAGGTGGTTGAGACTCCTACCTTGGAGTTAAAAACTCCTCCACTTGTGATGTAGCCTCCTTACACTCTAAGGACTTCATAAGAGCCCTTTACTCCTTAAAATTGGCATCAGGCCTAATAACTATTTTCCTTTGTGCTAGTATGTATACCCTACACACCTTGGATGTTTCACTAAAACCACAGAGATCCCCTTTTTTGTTGTAGGCTCTAGCTTCTTCCAATTCTCTAAGGGAACTTGGAAATAAACCACACTAACAAGAATCTAGAAGTGTGAGACATTTAAATTATATCCAATGACAAATGCCTCCTCTGTTGTAACTCATCCAACCACTTACTGTAGTGTCTACAACCACCCTCCAAAATTTTGGCTTAGCTTCAGTTTGGAGCCTCCCTACCAACTTTCAACAACACCTTGTCTTGCTTCGTCAAGTACACAAACTTCGTTGTTTTTCTTGCATGAAGGCATCCTGTCAACTGCAACTTGATGCATTCCCCTCACAAATTGTTCAATTAGACTTGGTCCAACTAAGCAACTCCCCCAATAAATTGCGCATTTTTGGAGAGAAACTAGCCTTCCCTCCAAAAATTGCGCAATCCCTTCTGGTAGCTTACTGGGCTCCAGAATTGTGAAATTCTTCTAGCCAACCCTCATAGTGAAAATTATGTAATTTTTCCCAACAGGGATGCTCAACCCAGAATTTGTGCAAATATGGGTAGTAGTCTATTTCTCTACTAGAAATTGTACAAATCTCCTACGCAACCAACCTAGCTCCCATCCAGAAATGCGCATTTCCTTTAAGCAGTTGAGCAGATTCGTGCATGAGTATCTGGGTTGACCAGTTCCACCTGGGACCAAGGAAACTTGACTTGCATCCATGGCTTGATTTTTCTGAAATAGCAAAAGGCAACATCCAAAGGGAATCCCATGATTCAAGGAGCCATTTTTAGTAGTTGGAGGTTACATGTAAAGTTTGTTTAGGAACTTTCCTCCAAGAGTTGCTTTTTCCTAAATTTGTGGCATGTGTGTCATGAGCTCAAAACTTATATATTCGGTGCATCAGAGCTCATTATTTCAGATATTGGAGCTCTAACATCCTACAGCACATTGAGGACTCTTCGGCACATCCAGCTCAGTTATTCACGGTTAAGTGGCCTCAACTTGTCTTTTTTAGCATTTCTGTCGCTTTTTGTGCTTTCACGTGTGTGAATGCTATTTTCTTGATTTCTTTGAATTCTTATTTCCATTTACATGTATACTAGCTTGTCCCATCACTATTTCAGTTTTTTTTGCTATCTCACTGATGTCACATGCATGAAACTTTTTTGCATGAACGGTCACCGATTCAGCGAATTGCTTCACATACATGCATGTTGATTTGTTTACTGAATATTTCTTTAGTGTTTGCATGCACTATCAATCACTTTTTCTTTCACTTAGTGTTTCCATTCTTTCACTTTCATATTTTCTTTTAGTTTCCCGTCAACGAGTCCTACCAACCTTAGCCTGGACTATGCCTTCACCGAGACAACATTGTGCAATCTGGGGAAGGAAAGCTTTGCCTTCCTCCCTAGAAATGTGCATTTATACCTAGCCAATGTCCTCAAGGACTGTCTTCCTCATTTCTCATGGACAGTGACTTCTAGCCCAGAAAATTGCATAATGCAGTCCCTGAGCCTACAGTCACTCCCAGTTGGAATGGTGCATTGTGCAATCCCAACAGCCAGTAGCCAGTTTGGATTGCGAATTGCATAGATCCAGTAGCCATTATTACCTCCAAAATAGCCTAGACTTCCTTTTGCATAGTTCTGGCAGCCAGTCACCCAACCTCCCAGAAGAAATTGCGCAATATTTCTTATTAGTTCCCCAGATATGTGCTATCTCATTCCCTGAATTTTCTTCATTTTTCGCTGACAGATTTCTTACCATGCATGTTGCTTATCTCTAGACCTTTTAGGTGTTCATATGTCTCTTAGAATTATTGGATCAATGGTGTCCAAGAGAGCAGGATCATATGACATCGACGAAAATGCATCTGGAGCAGTAGTTGAGCGAGTGTCCTCTAGTCTATGGATCTATAAAGATACCAAACTATTTCTAGAAAAGGACATCAAACTCAAGTGGAAAGAGGTTAATGAAGCATTCACAGGAACTTTTGAGGAAGACCTTGAAGACATTAGGTGTATGTGAACATTCACAAGTCCCACTTGTATTGGATTGCATGCAGATACCCCATGTTCCCATGTGCAAACATGATACACTGGATCGTCTCTCACACTGATCCTAAGACAATGACCTTGAGCAGCGTTTGTGAGAGGAAGCTTGTAACTTTCTGGACATGAGACTATGATGAGAGGTATCATATGTCAGAGCCTGTGACTATCAATAAGACTCGCTTTAGCTTACCCAATAGTAGTGCTAACTCCAGAGACATTATGAAGAACTTAGTAAAGGATCCAGCTCGATTCAGGTTGACACCCAACCATATCTACAACATGAAGATACTGTGAAAGGCATATCAATACTTGGTCATATTTTCATGTTGATTGTATGGCCAAGAAAGCACGGAAACCTTCCCACAGAGTTGGGTGATCGCACTGGACCAACTAGCCAGAGAAGGAAAACCATGTAACTGGTCTGGCATGTTGCCTCATTAGTTGAAGGAACAAGTGATGAAGGCTCGATAGTCACCTGGAGGTATGCATGAAGAGATTTACATGTTCGCATACATCTTAGATGCAATCTGTGCTCGACAGGAGTTCACGAGCTTGGAGTGGGCATGGTCACCGGCAAAGACTGTTGTGAACACATATTTCAAGTTGTTGTCCAAATTCAGCTTTAGAGGAGTAATCACACAGTTGTTTGATCATTTTTTCACCCCAGTTTACAAGATGATATTCAAACAATATCCACCTTTCATGTCAAAGGAGGCAATGGAGGGACTGTTAGACATTGTTGATTGGTATGGCTCACCGTCGGGCACCTTCATCTCAATTCTCAGCGCGGAGAAGCCTGTGCATGTTCTACCAAAGTTTTCCTTCGACATATTTGTCATGCAGGAAGTAGCTTATCACATCTCGGTAGGCTTGACAACTAGAATACACTAGAAGAAGAAGGTACCTTTGACCACTCTTCCATTGTGGATTGGGTTATATAAGACCTAGAGTATCAAGCAAGTGGATGTCGAAGTAGAACAGATGAAGAGGTATCCATTCGACCTCTGAAGTTACAATCCTAATGCCCCACATTGTATTGTGAAGGATCACTGCATGAGAGTTCAGTTCAACTGGATCCATGGGGCATTTCATTGGGCTGAGGAGGACCCATGGAGATATTGCTACAGTTTCTCTAGACCCAATGAACAAGTCAGCTTCATTGTATAGTGGTTATCGAAGTAACATGAAGTAGCATCATGAAGAAAACCATCACCAGTAACAGTAGTACTAGCAGAGGCAAGCATACCAGTGTGCGACAAGGGAAAGAGGAAGATTGTCTATTGCATGGAGGAGGAGAAAAGATGAATGTTTTGAGGAGGTCCATTAGTAGAGAAAGAAACTATGGCTATAGAGGCAAAGAGGCACTAGCATGACATGTGAATCACACAAAGGGAGAAGGAAAAGAGAAAAATGGAAGAGGCAAAGAAGGAGTTACATGAGCTGACGGAGAAACTCTAAAAGGAACAAGAACTGCGCAAACAGGAGAGGGAAGAGTAGCAGCAACAAATACAATAGGGGGCGCAACATGTCCAAAAAAGGAAACAATGCCAATATAGGTAATGGACTTATCAGATCAGCTGGAATTAGGCAAACAGGGTGAACTAGTGTAGGAGAAAGACATCACTCATGAGAAGACATCACTCATGAGATAGAACAAGCACTCCAATAGTTGGATGTAGACATGGAGCAGAAAGAGTTGGAATAGGACACCAACCTCATGTGTCATCACCAAGAGGCTGACTTACCCACTTCACTGCATCCAAATGAAGAGAAAGTCTCAAGTGACCAAGGAGGAACTGACATCCTTAGTGATCAGCTGGAAGGAGAGATGCACAACATCTCATTCGACGAATCTCAACATAGAGTTGTGAAGTATCGCAAAGTGTCAACTCCAGAGGAGCATACATCTCCTATGCAATTTTAGGAATGAGTGATCATGATTGATGTGCACAGACATACAACGGCCTCAAATGATGCAACCAGAGTGTATGTCAAAGCCACTAGCTCAAGTGTTTGCTTTCTGATAGCGAAGAATGAGTGAATGGCGAAGGAACTATAGACGGCCAAGAAAGGAGAAGACTTGGTGACAATGTCCACTTGAGCTGAAGTGAAGAAGGAAATACTAGATTAATTGTTTTCCCTTGACATAGTTATATGAGTGTTGTACTCCAATTTTGGTTCCATGAATAAGGCAATCATACATCTCAATGAACGGCAGCAGTGATGTGCTAGAAGAGCATGTATCTTGATGAACTTTCATGTTGTTGTTGATGACATGCAAACATGGAAGACGAAATACAAGGGAGCCTCGCTTCACTTGCCTAAGATGATGAGGTCCAATGTGATTGAGCTGAAGGCACGTATCTGGAGTCAGATCTAGAACTATGAAGAGCTCTCACAACTCATCACTAGCATACAATTTTCCCCTGCACAAGTATTCAAGAGTATGGATGTTGTGGTGTGCACACATGCGATCCCATCTATTGGGACTCTCACCCAGGTGAAGACAAAGAAATAGGTCCAACTAGAGCTTAATTCGTACTTTGATGAGTTGATGCACATTTCCACCAGCCCAAACTTTCCCATCATTGCAGATATCATGCACAACTATGTTGCTGGTATGGCCGCATTAAAGACATTGATGTGCATGCTTTTAGATGAGTTGGACAAAGATGCCCGAGTAGTGTACTTGGATGCTATGGAGGTAAGAGTCAAGTTTCAGATAGATGCAACCGTGGAGCACACAGACACCATCAAGGACTACCAATCTTGGCATTAGCATGTTACTGTCGATCAACATGAGGATGTTGAGGAGTTGGACTTCCATGATTGTCTAAGTCAAAGTGATGTCTAGCTTCGCTTGCTCAAGCCATTTTGTTTCACATGGGTACATGTGCATTGTAATTTAAAGTCATGTCAAGTTTAATTCAAGTTTGTTATATGGAATTTGCATCTACAGATAAACACATTTTCCCTAGGTGGGTAGCTACACCTAGAACAACCAAAAGAAAGTAGCTTAACCTCTTCCTATAGTAGATAGATGAGATGAAGGAACTTACTTGTAGTCTTTTGCTTCCTTGATCCCCTTTGAATCACTCTCGTCACTCCCACTTGAACTAAATCCACTCAATAGGTACCTGTGTCAACAGAAACAAAAAATAACAATGATCAAAGCATACATGATCTATCTACTATAAACCAATGGAATCGAAGGCATTGAAACACATAATCATCATAGATATGAAAAAGAATATGAGAAAAGGAATAAACATTTTATTAATGTAAAAGAAATAGTTTCACCCAATAAAATTCGATTCTGTGCCACTCCTCGAGCTTTAGTCCAACCCTCGCCACATCAAAAGCACACCAATCCGGCAACAATATTTCCTTACAAAATTCAGATTATAGCCCCCTGATCACTATGATGAGTGCTCAATTTATAGGGAAATGGAGATGGTTTTATCATAAATGAGGGTATTAAATGGCCTTCCAAACTTGGAGTTACTTTCCATGGAGAAAGGGATGAGAGGATATGAGGTTAATTGATCCTTAGCCTATCCAAATTTGAGCTCATACGAGGAGATAAGAGATGGGATCCTTCTAGAATGATCTAGAATCAATGAATATTCCCAGAACCCTATGCAAATTTCACTCAATCTCCCCCAGCATAGATCAAAGATGGCCTAAGTGCACTACAGTGTAGGCCTGAATGGGCATGCCTGCTCTGCAGCACATTTACCCCTGACCAAGGTTGTGTTGGTGTCCTAAGGAGGCATTTCACCAAGGCTTCAGGCTAGGAAACTTTCATGGATGGAAGCATTCAATGAGATGACTTGTCTAGGGCATGTAACAACTGAATTAGGGTTTGATGAGCCCTAATTGTACTGATCTAAATGTTGGGAGTGATGAGCCCAAATATACCTATAAGAGTTTCCCCCTAAAGCATGAAGTTGAAAATGATAAGGATGAGTGATATGATTTACGATGTGACAGGGAGGATATGAAGTGAACGATGACCTGCATTGATTATAATACATAACATCATGACATTTTGAACTTTTCATGAATTGTTGTGGGAAGGCATACCCGTGCTCAACATCTAAACTTTTCATTACATGTACATAAATCAAATAGTCGTCTACAGATATAAACACATGATAGGATGACCATTTGTGTAAATCCATTGTACAGATGATTTAGTACTCTCCTGAAATCGTAGCCTGGATGGATGAAACTAGATCTGGGGTATTCTATCTCATCCAATCATTCACTAAAGTACGAGTCTAACCATGTGAAAATGTGATCTAAAGTCAAACATGAGAAGATACCATCGGATTACCAGCCAATGATGTAATTCGTTAACAGACGCGAGAGAGATCAACAATAATGACACTGATTCTCAAGGTACTCTGGTACATTATGCATGGTTTGAATAGATGTTTTCATGTCGAACACCATATGGAGTCTTTAATTTGAAGGCCAGTGATATCAACCTATCGCTAGAAGTAAGAAACTTGTCATTGATGTATGCAAGCCTCAAGGTAATGGAAGGGTGTTTCTAAGTCAACTTCCTGGATAATGTGCTGATGTCGACAAGAAGTGACTTGTCACAAGAGGGCCTTGATGTATCCCCCATCAAAGATGCAAAATGAGTGTAATGATTTTGAAGAAAGAATTTGACTAATGACACAAGGTTCAAGAATGGTGATCATGAAAATGAAGGTTTATGAATATTGCAAAGGATGAAGTTTACTGGGTGACTTCTCTTGAACATGTCAGTGACACTAAATGAAATGGCAGCATTGACCCAAAAACCAAAGTGATGGATGGTGTGATAGACCATAGGTATGATAACCATCAAGCACATAACCCAACCCAAATAGTCATGGGGATGAAGTGAAAGTGTCATGTTCAAGAGAGTCTTGCTATCATAAAATGATTTATCCCTTTTCCCATTTTCCTCAATCATTGCTAACGAGTACATCTTTATTTTTTTAACAAGCTTGAGGATAACATATGCTTGTAGTATAATTCTACCCTTCAGGTGAATCCATCGCTATGTTATATTTTAACAAGTCTAGTGAAGGTGAAACTCAGTCTCGTCATGATGGACAAGTTTGTCACTATTTTATGTTTTAAAGAGTTTAACAACAATGAGAACTTGGTCCTTTTCATGTTTAGAGAGTTTGAAAATGGACAAAAAGAAAACTCCACAAGTTCTTTTTTCGTAAATTTGTCTCTCAAGTCTAAAAGAGTGTAAAATAATATAAGAGAGAACCTATTGACCATCTTTGATCAATGTATTCCTTATTCGTAAGTAATCTATCTCATTCCATAAAAGGGTTCAACTTATACTAAGTATATTTTGTTTCCAATCCGTTAACGAGCTAAAAAGGACAAGCACTCGACAATATTTTCATATTTCAAGAGTCTGAAAAGAGCTTAAAGAGGACTCCTGGGAGTTTCCTTTTTTGATGTTTAACAGAGCTGATGAGCCTCATAGATGGGTAATTATATGGGATCATTTTACCTCCTAACCTAGTCAAATCAACCATTGTCTTAGCTTATTGTATTATGTTCTGATTATATTTATGCTTATGGAGTGAGTTGAGTTAGTTGTGATGCCATGTGGTCTAGCATGTGTTTAATGCATATTATTGATGAATTTCGAGGTCAAAGTCAAGGATCCACTGGACAAACGACAACAATAATTCAAAGTGGACAAAGGAGAGGACTTATAGGAGGGAATCCTTCTCATTTATTACTCCTCACTTTGAATTCCACTTCATTCAGCTTGGAAAACGAGCAGTAAAAGCATGCACTAGAAGCCAACTGAGAAAGTGGAGGATGACTGATGGTTATCTCGAATTTTCGGAACCAAGCCTACCTAATTTTAAGGAAACTATTGGAAGCTTCATTTGTATACTTAGAGAGGCCTAGGGCCTCACTAGGGTCAGATTTTTGTTGTATTTTTTCTTATGTAAACTCTACTCCAACTTCGAGCTTGTTATTTTGTGACAGGTTCATGGAATCTTGCTATTGTTTTGATAATAAAGATGGAATCCTTTTTGAGCTAGCACTAAGTTACCTCAGAGGGCTGAAGCTCTTGGGTTAGGGCCCATTCTAAGAAGCCAAGCTCCTCTTTACTTGTATTTGTATGTTTTATTTCAGTTTGTAGATTAGGTTGTTGTTAGATGTATTTCTTTTATGGTTAATAATAGTTTGCTTCCATTTGTGCTTTCTGTAGCAAGTTAAGTAGTGATAAAGAGAAGATTCAAAAGGATAGCAATAGTTTTGGCCTCTCTTCCTTCCTTTGGGACCATTACTTGAGGTAAAGACCCTCTTGCTGCCACAAAAGCACAAATTTTCCTCATTCATAGGACTTCTAGTGTTTGCAGCTTTTTAGTAGGTTAATAGACCAGTTCTGCTTTACTTCATATATTCTTCATCATGCTCACTTCCTGATTTACAATAGTATTCTTTCATTCTTTCATTTCTTACAACATTTCTCAGCACTACCTTTCATAGATCATAGTTTAGACTAGTTTGATGCAAAACTCTATTTTTCTAATATGCACTCATTTCATTGTTTGTTTGATCTTATTGGTTGTTGTCAGTCCCTTTGCAGCAAATTTATTCTAGTAGTAGGCCAAGTTATCATCTATCCCATCCTCCATCTGATCCATGCCCTACAGGTTTCCCAAACCTCACCTCCATTCTGCCTTAGTTTCCTACATTTTCCATAGAACTTCTTCCTCTCTCCTTGAGCAAACCCAATCATCTTCCTCTCTCCCAATTATTCATGGTAGACCTTAGGCACCCTAACACCTTGTTCCAACCTTCATCCACCTTCTTCACCCACTCTCACACCCAAAAAACAGTGAAAACTGCTCTCAGCCTCCTCTTGTAGGCCTCCTGTAGTTGTCATGTTTTCCTCCTGTAGATTTCCTATGTCCTCCTGTAGATTTTCCTGTAGGCTTTCTTTTGAAGGTTGAGTGTGGGAAAATCCTCAAGAAGGCTACTTGAGACCTCCTAGGACCCATCCACACCATCATACATCCTCTCAAGTCCCAAAACCACCTATTCGCTGCTACATTCGCACATAATAAATTACATGCATGTCAAATTCACATAAAAATACAAAAAAAAATCCAAAAAGGTGTTTTTTTCTTATTTAATTCCATAAATAGCTTAGTTAGATGTTGTTTACTTCCTTGAGTGGGTAATGGAATTCCTTCCATGGTTTCCATAGTGCTTTCTACAAAAGTAGAATTAGTTGGTTAATTAGGGTTTACTAGGTTTGCTTTACATTTCAGTCTTTCTCCTTTTTGCAGTTAGAATAGCATCTGTAGAGTAATCTTTCTTTCCTTTCATCACATATAGAGCTTCTTACGAAATCCATAGAATTTGGCTTGAGCTCCTAGTGATCTTGCACAGGCTAACCAAGTGACAACCTATAATGAGAACAAGTACTTGTGCATACAACACTGACACTTCCAAGTTTGTTACAAGCTACTGGGTTGATAAGAGTAAAGTATGTAGCCCAGGAGTTGCACCATTATTGTTGCAATACTGGTGCTCATCACCTTTTGGCGCCATTGTTAGGGAAGTGTCAAAGTATTCTGTGATTACTGCTTTCTTCTATTTTCTATTGCAACATTCTGCTAATAATTTATTTAAGCAAAAGTAGACTAGTCCTTTCTTTTCCTTCAATTATACATTTCCTTGCTTTTCTTTCCAATTCTGCAAATTTCATTTCAACAAGTTCCTTTCAGCTAGTTGTAATTTTTTTCGTTCAATCAACTTCAGTTTCTGTAGGTACTATTAGTGTGGGAAAAAAGAAACAAAAACCAACCAAAAAATATTTCATTTCATGCCTCGTAGGAATAGAGATAACTCAGGAAAAATTTTGCCCAACACCCCCACTGCTTCACACAGCCAGCCTTCTCTCTTCTTTGGTGGCTACAATCAAGAAGAAACCTTAGGTGAAAAACAAGACATATTTGAAGAACCTATAGGGGAAGAAGAAGAAGAAGAAAATATTGATTTGGAGCCAATGGCTGAAAACAGAAATGCTAGGGGGAATGGAGAGGGAATAAAGGGTACCTTTCCCATTTGGGAGACCAATGGGGATACCAAAATGAAGAATATAAGCCCTTCTGCCCTACCTCATTTCCATGGTCTGACCACAGAAGATCCTGACACATTTTTGTTTGAGTTTTTTGTTATCTATCGAACCTATGGCTGTGCAGAAGATGAGAAAAAGTTGAAACCGTTCCCTTCTACTCTCAAGGATGCAGCACTGTGCTGGTTCATGGGATTACCTGGCAATAGCATCACAACTTGGTCTCAGATGCAACAATCCTTTAACAAGAAGTATCGAGACTTTTGTAGGTCAAAATATACTAAAGAAGAAATTTTCTGAATGACCATAGGAAGTGATGAGTCCCTGGAAGATTATGAAGAGAGGTTCCAGCTCAGTTACAAAAGGGTTGGGTGTACACTTGACCCTGAGTCTCTAAAGCTGGTCCTGCTCAGGGGAATTTGGGAAGATATTTTAGACACCCTTCATCTACTGGTCAGGGGAGACATCTACCAACTATCCTATGAGGACATAAAGACTGTTTTTAGAAACCCTTCTAGAGCATCCATAAGCAAAGGTAGGGGGAGTCAGCCCATATCCAATACCTCTTCCTCTAACTCATCCATTAAAGGAGAAATTAGAAACGTGCTGGAAGACTTCAAGAGTGAGATGTTGCATACTCTTGCCATGCAAATGGATACCTTACATATCAAAAGGAAACAAGAGGAAGAAGAGAGTCTTTTGGCCATTTTCTACCCTAGATGCACCAAGAGGCATCCTAGGAATGAATGCCCATTGAACTCTATAGGGGTTTGTTCAGTATATGAAGAAAATCATTCTACAAATAAGTGACCTTCCTTACTTAGACTTAAAGTTATATATCAAGGGGATGATGGAGTCACTGAACAACTCTATTACATAAAGCAAAGGAGGCCGCATGGACCTAGACCATACCAATAGGGGATGCAAGGGACATCTCAAGCAACTACAACCCCAACCAAGTCATTTTCATACCTTCTTCGGGGCCCCGTGCTCATCCTTCTTGGTCCACACCTCCTCCTTGGTCCTTCACATCTCAATATCATACTCAACTAGCCACCCATTCATTTCAATCCTATGCTCAACCACAACCTCAGTGGAATGCATCTCATCAGAGGTGGAGGTCCCAATACAACTCCCTTCCCACTCTTTTGCCTCCACCACCTGCCCAACCACAATCATTACCTCTTTCTCCACCAAAGCAACCCCAAATTCCTACCCAGCCAATTCTGAACCCAAACAATAGACAAGCTCAACAAGTGTATAGTGGGGAACCATCATGCCCAACTTACGCTGTGGAGATTTAGGAAATTAACTTGCGATCTGGGAAAGTTCTCCCAGATAGCCAGTGTCCACCTAGGGAAGTTGAGGAAGATAAAGAGGAAAGTGAACCTAAAGCAATTCCACCCTTTCCTGAGAGACTATCCAGGACAACACAACTTATCCCAGAAGAAACTGAACTTCTAGGAGAATCAAAATTGCTATGTGTGAATTTACCACTTCTCGAAGCCATAAAATATGTGTCTATCTACAATAGGTTGATCAAAGAGAAGTGCTTTAGGCATCTGAGAAGGCGCAAGAGAGATTCCCCAACCATCAATTTCGTAGGACAACTATCTGACCTAATGTTAGGGCAGGGAATCTATCCAAAATATCTGGACCCTAGAAGCCCAGTAGTTGATGTCCACATCAATGGAACCATGATCCCACATACCTTGATTGACCGAGGATCTGCCATTAATGTGATGACAAAGGACACAATGCTAAAACTTAACCTTCAGGGCTCCTTACAGAAGACCACGACCGTGCTACAGCTAGTTGACCACTCCACCATGACCCCAGAGGGGATTTTTGAAGATGTGATGGTTTCCATTGACTCTTGGGAGTACCCTGCTGATTTCTTAGTTCTCCAGCAAAAGGAAAAGCTCACTGGGTATCCTCTCATTCTAGGAAGACCTTGGTTGGCTACTGCTGATGCCTACATCAGCTTTCGAGTTGGGAACATGACCATAAAGAATGGGCACATGTCCAAGCAGTTAATCCTATATCCTCCTACCCAACCTTTGCTAGAACATGATCTACCTCTCTGGTTGGAGGAAGAAGATGAGGATGAAGTCTATTCTACACAACTTTGTGCATTAGAAATCACCATGGGGGGGAAACAACAATATGAGGATGATATGATTGAAAATTTGATTCAGAATCCACCTGCCAGTATATTACCATTAGAGGAAATAGTAAGCGAAACCCAAAACAACCCCTCAACTGATCTCTATGCGGCCAACTCCACTTCTCTCTATGTTAAGAATATAGAGTTTGGCCTAGAAAGAACCTTGAAAATCAATCCATCCCTATCCATTTCCTAGAAAAAGGAACTGTGTAGCCTACTGAGAAAAGACCTAGATGCCCTCGCCTGGACTTATAAGGAGATGAAGGGAGTGCAGCCTCAAAGGAGCATAAATCCCACACTTAAAGATATTTTTAAGAAAGAACTGCAGAAATTTCTTGATGTAGGATTCATCTATCCCATCTATGACAGTGAATGGATCTCTCCTTTGGTGCTAGTGCCAAATAAAAATGGTAAGTGGAGAATCTATGTCGACTATCAGGAATTGAAAAAAGCCACTAAAAGGGACCATTTTCCTTTACCTTTCATAGATCAAGTGTTAGACGGTCTAGCAGGGAAATTTTTTTTCTCTTTCCTAGATGGGTTTAGTGGGTACAATCAGATCCAAATCAGCCCGGAAGACCAAGATAAGGCCACTTTCATTTTTCCTTGGGGTACCTTTGCATACCAAGTCCTTCCATTTGGTTTGTGCAACACTCCAACCACTTTTCAAAGAGTGGTATTGAGTATATTTTCTAAATTAGTTTATGATGTAGTAGAGATGTACATGGATGACTTTACTCCTTATGGATCTGACTTTCAGGAAGCTTTATCTAACCTAAGAAAAGTTCTAGAAAAATGCATTGAGATGAACCTGTCCGTTGGTCTAGAAAAATGTGAGTTATTGATGACTAAAGCAATAGTGTTAGGTCATGCAATATCTCAATAAGGACTACAGGTGGACCCCAACAAAATTTCCATCATCTAAATTGTCCCACGTCCTCAAAAGGTGAGAGATGTCACAAGTTTTCTAGGCTTAGCCAGATATTACAGGAGATTCATTAAAGATTTCAGCAAGCCAACCTCTCCTTTGTTTAGCCTCCTAGGTAAATATGTTGAGTTCATATGGTCAGAAAATTGTCAAGAATCCCTAGATACATTGAAGAGCAAGCTCATGACTACACCAATTCTGAGAGGCCCAAACTAGGCCCTACCTTTCTACATTGACATAGATGCCTCGAACAAAGCAATAGGAGCATTATTAGAACAAATTGATGAAAGGTTACCTTATGCCATGTACTTTATAAGTAAAAACTTGTCAAAGGAAGAGTTAAAATATATAGTGACCGAGAAGTAACTCCTAGCTATCATGCATTCCTTAAACAAATTCAGACATTATATCACAGCTATCAAACCTTTGTGCACATTGATCATGCTACAATTATATATTTAATGAACAAACCAGATGTAAATGCTCGCATTATTAGATGGTTACTTTTACTGCAGCAGTTTGATTTGACCATTATTGATAAGCCTAGTAAAGAAAATGTTGTTGCTGACTTTTTGTCTAGAGCGAATTTGCCTGTAAGTGAAGAAGGAATGGTGGATGACCAAATGCAAGATGAACATATGTTTTCTATCTCATTACTCTCTCCATGGTTTTCTAATATAGCAAACTACTTGGTTTCATCACAGTTCCCACCACACTTGTCCTCAAAAGATAAGAGCAAGATAGTAAGGAAAAGCACCCCTTTCACCTGGATTAGGGGCAATCTTTTCAAACTTGGCCCAGATCAGATCTTGAGAAGATGTGTCAAGGAGGAGGAAGTCTTTGACATCCTCCTGACCTCTCATGATAAGCCTTGTGGAGGTCATTTTGGAGCAAAAAGAACTACCTTCTAGATATTGCAAGCAGACTATTACTGGCCCAATCTTCATCATGATATGAGGAGATATACCAGCAATTGTGATCGGTGTCAGAGGATGGGGAAACATACTCCAAAGGATGAGATGCCCATGCAACCTCAAGTGACCTTTGAGCCATTTGAGAAGTTGGGCATGGACTTTGTGGGTCATATCAGCCCTCCTTCAAAGCAGAAACAATACATCATTGTGTGCACCGATTACCTGACAAAGTGGGCAGACACAAAAGAAATCAAAGCAGTGGTAGAGGAAAAATTAGCTGAGTTTTTTAGAGAAAACATATTCCACAAGTTCGGGTATCCAAGAGAGTTGGTCATAGATCAAGGTAGTCAATTCACTTCTAATTTGATTGAAGACCTACTCACACATCATAGAATCAAGGATAGGACTTCCACCCCTTACCATCCACAAGCCAATGGGCAGGTGTAGCTCACTAACAGAGCATTGGAAGTGATCCTGACCAAGGTAGTGAGCAGCAACATCAAATGTTGGGTGGACAGATTAGTTGAGGCCATTTAGGCCTACAACACAACATGGAAGACCACCATAGGGTTCACACCCTATGAATTGGTCTATGGGAAGAAGGCTTTGATGTCAATAGAATTTGAATTCAATACCCTAAGGATGGCAGCTCAGCTGTACCTAGACCTTAGCCATGCACAGAAAGAAAGATTACTTTAGCTCCATGGATTGGATGAAGAAATATTGCAGTCCCTTCTCCATACAGAGGTAGATCATCTTTAGAGAAAGATATGGCATGACAAAAATATCAAGGAGAAGCAATTCCAAGAGGGAGATTGGGCACTACTCTATGATTCAAGATACAAATATTTCAAAGGCAAGCTGAGGACAAGATGGATGGGACCCTACACTATGGAGAAATGCAATGACAATGGTTCAGTTCTGATCAGAACCATTGATGATGAAGCCATCCACATGCTTGTCAATGGACACCAATTGAAAGTCTACAAGAAAGCCCTCTCCAAGCGAGAGTTCATTAAAGATTTGAATATGATAGTGATGGTAGTGGAGCATGTCTTAGCCTCCACTTCACCCACTCACTGAAGAAAAAGAAAAAGAGAAATAAAAAATAAGGACTCAAGTGAAAACCTCCATGAGGTACTTGAGTCCCATCATTGGGTTGAGAACCTCTTCTGAGGTCGCCTAGTGATGTCAAAAACAAGAGAAAAAATAATAAGGTCCCTGGGTGAAAACCTCCCTTGGAGGTGCCCAGGGTAGGCAATTAGGGTGAAAACCTCCCTGAGGCGCCCTAGTTGTTTTCAAAAAGAAAAAGAGAAAAATGAAAAATGAATTTTCATTTGCATTGCAAGTTTGCAGGAGGACTACAGGAAGCAGACAAAGGTGCCAAGGGAACCCTGACATCCACACCAGCACCTATCGTACCTTCTCCACACTTTTCTCCATCATTGGCATTTCTTTCACCCCACGGTGCTTGTTTTTCAAACATTGTGTTTTCTATAGGAGGCTCTGTGTTTTCTACAGGAGGCTCGTGTAGGAATTACAGAGAGCCAGAAATGGATATAAAAGACAGTTTGAGGGATATGGAAGCTTCATGAATAACCTATAAACCCTCCTACAGTCTTCAAACCTCCTTGCCATCATTTCCAAGCCTGCATCACACCCCAAGAATCATTTTTTTCTTGTCCAAGAAAAACATAGAAAAAACAGTTTTTTGGTAAAAAGGAAACATAAACAAAAATAAGAGGGGAAGCAGCACCATCCACCTCACCTGAAGCATACCTATTACCTCTCCATCTTTATCTATGCCTATGGCATCATCCTCAAGCTACAAGCACAGGAAGAAGCTGAAGTTTCAAGGGGAGAACAACTATAGGAGCTCCTGTAGGAATTCCTGTAGCAGTTGATCACATCAAAACCCAGCACCAGCAGTAGGAGAATGCACAAATGAAGATTGAGAAGGCACTTGAAGCTCAGATCTAGCTAGATAAGAACCTGCACAAGCACACAATCACACATCAGCAAGTAGACAACATGCATCAAAATAAATAAAGGCATGCAAAAGAGAGAGAGCCACAACACCTCACAGCAAATGCATTCGGATCACAGGTAAGTAACCAACTCGCTCCTCTGTTTGCATTTGTGTAATTAGAAGTCATGCAAAAGCAACGAGATGGTTGAGGTTGAATGAGGGAAATGTGGCCAGTTAACTTGGCCACCTTCTTCTAGTCGACTCCACTCATCCGAGATGTCACCCACATGTGTGCATAGTCAACTGCAACACAAGATGCCAAGGACAAGTAGTTGAGGAAGTGTGAACTCCGATGCAATCATGGGAGATGATTACGAGGAGATACCATGATGACAAGGTAGGTGGGGACCAACGGTCCGAATATGGCCAATGTATACCTTGCCAGCTCACCCCCCATCATCGGAAATATCCATAAAGGGTAATAAGTACTCCCCGAGCATTCTCACCACCTTTTCCTTCATTCTCTTCTCATAACTTAGCTATAGTAGTCTCCTTATGCCCCCATAGCCTCGTAACCATCATCCTCCATCAATCTCTCTCATATTCCTTCTCTCATCATTTTCTATAGGAGCAACTACAGGTTCTACAAGAGCACCTATAGGAATTCTATAGGAGGGACAACAGGCTTCTACAGGAAGGGCAGTGAGTCATTTTGAATAGAGAAAACTCGATTTTTTGCACAATGTTTAGTCTGAAGAGGTAGGGTTCATGCATGCCCCCTATAGAATATCAATATATGAAAGAAGTGGTTTCAGTTTGAGGAGGAAATAAAGTCTTTAGGAGGGGAGAAAATACATAAAAAATAATAATAATAATAATAATAATAAACTAAATAAAAATTATGCTTATTTAAAAAAAAAAACACAATCTCCTATGTTTCTCTGTTTTTCTCAAAAATTGTTGTCTCCATCTCCACATTTGGCTTCCCAAAAGGGTATAAACAAAATGACAAGAGGGTTTATGAGAAAGGAGCCCACTAAATCAACCAGGCTCCATGGACATCCACAAGTGGTGGACATCTTCACAAGGGAAAATTGGATGAATTTGTTTGAGAAATTTCAAGGGTTTGATGAGGAGATTTCCTAGGATTTTTTTCTCTCTCTAGTGCCCCACACAAGAACTCATGCCATTGTCACCTTTAGACGTCTTTCCATGGAGATAACCCCTCAATTTATTAGTAGGGTCACTACCCTTCCTCTTGGGCTACTTTGGAGCAAGGATGAGAAACCAATTGGCCAGGCTGCCAAGAAAAACTTTTTCCAAAACAATGAAACCCCTGTAGAAGATAAAAATGGCATTAGAAGGGCTAGTATATCATATCCATGTGATGAGGTTAGCTACCAAATAATCAAATACATTTCTTGTGAGTGGAAGTACAACACTGTCTATGGTTATCACTTTAGAATCATCCATGAAGTAAGGTATGGCATGGACACACTAGCACCTCAGAAGCTCAGTATCCCCTACTTCCTCCTGTAGCCCCTCATTGACTCCAACACTAAGGTTCAAGCATGAAACTCAAAGTAGCTTGCTCACCATGGGTTAATCAAAATCCCAGTGGAGGAAGCCCTCCATACATTTACACTCCCTATAGCATGGGAAGTTTTCTGAAACATGACAGTTAAGGATGATATAAAGGCCTTAACCTATGATGTCAGTCATACTAGCAGTGAGGAGGAAGAATATCAAGGGGGAGAAGGTGAAGCCACTGGTGACATAGAAGAACAAGGAAGGAAGGAGGAGGGAACTGAAATAGAGGAGGTGAAAGATGAAGAAATAGAGCAGGAAGAAATAGAGCAAAAAGAAATAGAAAAAGAGACAGGAGGAGAAAAAAAGGCAGAAAAGGCAGAACAAGGAGAAGGGTCCTCTGAGACTCTGGAAAGGAAGGCAGAAACTGCCCTCATTGCCCTTAGTACACCAATCAAGCCAAACCAAAAGAGGAAAAGACAAGCCTCCATGTATTTCAGGGCTAGGAAGAGCACAAGAATCAAAACAAGAAAACCTCAACCCTCTTCAAATATTCCAATTACAATTGAAGATTCACTCTCTACCAAAGGGAAAGAATCCCTTTCCAAGACGACTATCACATATGAAAGGGGGACTTCTAGATCTTCCCCATGGAAGTAAAAGGTTTTACTACATGACCAAAAAACAGTCCTATAGGAGGCTCAGACATTTCTACAGGAGACACTATCAAAACTACAGGTGACCCAAAATCTTGAGAAAAGGATGGAAGGACAGCCACGGGTAAAGGAGGAAGCAACAAAGATACAAGAACCTGATCCCCAGCCTACTCTGATATGGATTTAAACAGGAACGCAACAAATTATAGATATAACCATATACACAAAGATGCAGCGGAAATAATACTTCATTTCATTAATGGAAAATACTGAAACATGCTTACAATCAGAAATGGAAATAAACTAGCTAGGGCGATGGTAGCTTATCTCTGAGAAGAGATGTGATGGCTACATGCCTCTGAATTGTGTTACAATGAGGCTCGAAGGCCTATTTATTGTTGAGAAACAATGAAAAACCCTTAACATTCCAAAACCTAACCCTAGGAGATGAAACGCCAAACTGTGGGCCCCGTTTGGGGGGTAAGTTGGTAATGATCCAGGTGGATATTGGTGGCCACCTTCCAAGTCCACCTGGACCCCCACCATTGTCTTTCTCAGCATTTTCAGCTTCCCTAATTGTAGCACAACTTACTATTTTTAGCAGTTTTTCGGGTCCTGAACTTCCGGAGCCGTTTTGAGGCCCTAAACGACGTTTTTTTGGGGAATCCGAGGACAACATGAGTCCATGCAATGGACCGATGTTGCTCATTCCAACTATTATAGTGCTCGAATAGATCTTTCATATGAGCTATTGTACACGTCAAACGGAGATCATATGCTAAAGTTACGACCCCGGGAAGTTGATGTACCAACTTACCCCCCAAACGGGGCCCACAGTTTGGCGTTTCATCTCCTAGGGTTAGGTTTTGGAATGTTAAGGGTTTTTCATTGTTTCTCAACAATAAATAGGCCTTCGAGCCTCATTGTAAGATAGTTCAGAGGCGTGTAGCCATCACATCTCTTCTCAGAGATAAGCTACCATCGCCCTAGCTAGTTTATTTCCATTTCTGATTGTAAGCATGTTTCAGTATTTTCCATTAATGAAATGAAGTATTATTTCCGCTGCATCTTTGTGTTTATGGTTATCTCTGTAATTTGTTGCGTTCCCGTTTAAATCTGGATCAGTCATGCACACAAATCGAATGTTGATTTCTACCCAAAACAACAACAAATCTACAGGAAAGCAGGAAGGGGAGCAGGGCTATTACATGCTTTGTACGCAGGTTCTTACCTTCCATTTTTAAAACCTAATTCTCTCCTAGCAGGTACTTACACTACTCTGAAAAGAAACAAATGGCTACACTCTTCCCCAACAACGGCGCCAAAATTTCGAGCAGTAAAAAGGGTCTTTTTCACCTCTATTTATCCTACATTAATTATCAATCCAGGTACGATTTGTTATTTCAAAGAGTGTACTCAGTTTGAGGCGGTCACTTGTCAAAATTAATGCTAGTAGTATAGTGCTTTTGCAAAAGTAATTAAATACTGAAAACAAACTTCTAAATGTAACGGCAAGAACTTGAAATTCTTGTGAGTAAATCATTTATTTAAGAAACCACAACACTTCATCAATCAAGGGTGCAGTAATAATAACTCTTCCCTTTGTAAACTGATGTAATTGCAAAGCAATCAAGGAAAATATCATCAGGTTGGGAACTGGACAACAATAGTCAATGTTCACTACAATTTCAAATTGTTCTGTTCACACCAAAGCAATGATAATTCAAATAACAGGAAAGGGAACAGCAAATATTTATTAAAAAGATTGAACAGCAAAGCTTTATTCTACAGAAATGGATGAAGTAGTAGTTGTAATTTACAAGAATTAAGCAACAATCTTTACCTCAAAAATGATTTGAACAGCAAACGGAAAATGGAACAGCAAATTAAGGTAAGCTATGAAATATAGAATAGCAACCTGAATCAAATGTAAACGTACAGCAAACTAAATCAAATATTACACACAGCACGTCTATATTGAAGGAAACAGTAATCTGAGTTTCGGCATAACAATTATTAATCGCGGTTATGAAGAAACAGCAAGCGGTCATTATGGAATAGCAATCCCAATGAACAGAAATCACGCTCAGAGGTAAACCCGTAGATAAATAGACAATAGTACCTATTCATAAATACACAGCACTATTACTCTGTAACCGAGCAGTAACGGTAATCTGTAAGGAACAGCAATGTTATACAATAATATCAATCTGTAAAGGAACGGCAATGTGATACAAATTCAGAATGAATAGCATAACATTCCAGTTGCATAGGATAACCTTACTATTCAAATATGAATGAAATATAACAGAGCCAATACATGAAATAATAAGGAACATCAGATTACTTAACAAAGTGAATAAGGGAAATCAAACCACACATGACTTGGACTTGGAAAATAATGGTACATGAAGCAAGTGATCCACCAGGGTAGGGCCCTTAGCCTCCAGGGACGCACTATTGTGTTTACTCCAAAATCAAAGACGGAACGACAACAGAATTTATGTATTAAGCATCAAAACAGAGTTACAATAATCACTCTTTGAAAAGAGTCCATGATCAAAGTTTAAGTTACAACAATGAATTTCATAAAACAAAAATAATCCCCCTGGGCTAGCAACGTTGCCCCTTTTTATAACAGCCAAGTGGAAATATCAAAGATACAGATAATCTTTAAGGCAGCAATCCCTCAGGATCAAAGGATCCTGAGGGATTCGTCATATAATTATCTCTCAATTATCTCTTTGTTCTCTTGCGCCAATTTGGTATCTCCTCTCCCTTTTCCTGGATTATACACTCCAATTTGGGTTGCCTCGTTTGGATGTGGTTCCCTGTCAAAGGGACAACAGTTTTTTTGTCTTGTCTTTTCCTTTGGAGGGGCAATCTTTCGTTTTCCTCTTTTTCTACATAGGAAAAGGTAATTATTAGTCATTTTACGTTGCTCACAAATCTTCTAAACTTTATCATAATCTTTCACCATATGCCCATTTCATATTGTAAAGAAGTTATGAATTTAAGGAAAAGATGACGAAATAAGTGGTAATTACATACCTTCTCTAATGCTCAACACATACCATGGGTCAAATGGCGATATCAGAAATAGAGAATCATCCAAAATCGATGGTTCAGATGTTGAAACAATGGAGGTCAAGGGAAGGTCACAAAGTAGCTTGGAAAAAACTAGAGATTTATTTGATTTGGACTTGATGAATTCTAGATCAAACTCCTGCAAAATGACTATCTATTTTGAGTATTTTCCCCCCAACAATTGACGTGACAAAATGTATGTCATAGGGTTACAATCCAAAATTACTGTGGTCTTCTAGAGTAGGATGTAGTGTTGAAATATCTGAACAGCTTGCACAACTTCCAAAGCTAGTTTCTCGACATAAGAGTACTTACTTTATGTTTCATTGAGATTACAGATCAAATTATATATCGGATGTTCAATCCCATTTTCCTCTTGGACTAAAACCATGTCAATGTTTGTATCTGCAGTTGCGAGATATAGGTAATAGTCGTTTTGATAATTTGGAGAATACATCAATGACACTCTAATCAAGGTATCTTTAAGAGAATTAAAGGAAGCTTGCACAACCTGATCCCAATGGAAGGGTATCCTTTTTCAAAATACATGTAAAACCTTTAGCCATTTCAGCGTAATTGGGAATGAACCTCCTCAAAAAGTTAGCCTTCCCTTGGAGTCTCTATAACTGTAAAATATTTGAAGGTGGAGGCAACTCAAGAATTGCCTAAACCTTTAATGGATCGAGTTGTATTCCATCTCCAGACACTATGAATCCAAGCAATCAACCAGAACCAACACAAAACACACATTTGTGCGGATTGAGTCCTATCTTGTAGTGTCGGTACCATAAAAATATTTCTCTCAAATGTTGCGGGTGATCAATCCACTTTCGTGAATGAGCAAGTAAATTGTCAAGGTAAGGTTGAACAATGTGCTTGATGTCATGGAAGGAATAGTTCATTGCCCTCTGAAATATAGCCCCTGCATTCTTCAAACCGAATGGAATTTTCCTATATGCGAATGTGCCCCATGGACAAATAAAAGTTGTTTTAGATTGGTCCTGTGGGTGGATATTGACTTGATTATAGTTGGAAAAACCATCTATAAATGAGAATATTTCACATCTGGCACATTCATCAATAATCTGGTCGATAAAAGGAGTAGGATAATTGTCTTTTGGACATGCCTGATTTACATTCCTATAATCAACGCACACTCGAATTTTCCCTTGTTTTTTCATGACAGGAACAAGGTTGGAAACCCATTCAGTAAGAGGTATGGGGTAAATGAAGTTAGCATGCAAAAGCTTTTCAACTTCTGCTTTAATGGCAGCAGCTTTCTTTGGATGAACAGGTCAAAGTCGCTGTCGTACTAGTTTGACATCAGGATACAATTTGGTTTCATTTTCAACAATACTAGAGTCAATGCTTGGAATCTCCTCGTGTGACCATGCAAATATATCTCGAAATTCACAAAGGACCTTCGAGCTTACTTTTGTTGACAGTTTCATGTAATCTTATTATTATTTTGATAATAAAGATGAGATCCTTTTTGAGCTATTACTGAGTTACCTTAGAGGGCTGAATATCTTGGGTTAGGGCCTAATCCAAGTAGTCAAGCTCCTCTTGTTTGTATTTATACGCTTTGTTTCAGTTTATGAATTAGTTGTTGTTAGATAAGACTCTTTCTTGGTTAATAATAGGTTGCTTTTGGTGATTTAGAAGGTTGTTCCCATTTTAGTTTTTTGTAGTAGGTTGAACAATGTTATAAAGAAGATATAAAAAGGCCATCAATAGAGCCTTGGCCTCCTTTCCTCCCTTTGGGACGAATGAACTGAGGCCAAGACCCTCTTGTTGCCACAAAAAAAAACACAGATTTGCCTTCTCTATAGGATTTCTAGTGTTTCAGTTTGTTAGAAGGTTAATGCTTTACTTTAGATCTCTTTCATCATGCTCATTTTTGTCTCGCAATAAGTTTCCTTCCATGCTTTCTTTCATTAGAGCATTTCTCAGCATTTACTTTCCTAGATAAAAGTTTAGACTAGCTTGATGCAAAATTCTGTTTTTTTTATGTACTTAGTTTCCTTGCTTGCTTAATCTCATTGTTTGATTTTCAGTTCTCTGGCAGCAAATATCTCCTCACAACAAGTTAGCTAATCATCCATCACCATCTCTTTGACTTATGCCCCACAAGTTGCCCATAGTTCATTTCAAATCTGCCTTAGTTTTTTGCACTTTTCCACAGACTTTCCTCTCTTTCCGTGAACAAATCCGACCATCTTTCTCTCTCCTAATCATTCTTGGTGGACCCTAGACACCTTAACACATCATCCTATCCTTTAGCTTCCCTTTCCACCCACTTTCCTACCTTAAAAACCTCCAAAACTGCTCTCGGCATCCTCCTGTAGATCCCCTGTAGCATCCTGTAGATATTCCTATAGGCTAATTTTTTAAGTCAGATTGTGGGAAAAGCCTCCGGAAGGCCACTTGAGTGCTCCTAGGACCCATCCACACCATCCTACACCTCTTAAAATCCCAAAGTCACCCTCCATCTCCACCTAATCGCTGCCACATTCACAATCAAATAAATTACATGCATGACAATTTCACATAAAAATCCAAAAAGATGTTTTTTGCTTATTTACTTCTAGAAATAGCTTGAGTATAGATGAAAATTACTGACATGAATTTTTTCTACAACATTAGGTTTGGTCAAAATATTAATAGAAATCATTTCTTCAATATTTGACAGGTTTCGCTCGGAATCTACTGTGTCTATGAAAACAAAATTCGAAAGGAAATAAACAACTGAAGGATGGTTAAGTTCATTTGAATAATTTTCGATGTCATCTGGAAGATGGGAACGATGATGATAATCTTCCCAAGCTTCTTCTCCTATCATCATTGATTGGATGATTCCTTCATCCGTAGAAAATATACATGAAAAAGGATCCGAAGAAGTACCATATTCTAATGAATAGTCTACCCAAACAATTGGTGAAAGTGGATTTGGGTTTGCCACACAAGCTAGAAAAATTGATTGCTATGCAAGCTCAATGGGGCTTAGCGGCATAACTTCAGTATTACTATCAACTTCAAAATCATTCATAATCCTCCTTAAATCAAATTAGGTGGAGGAAATCATGTTGCAAGTCTCTACTCTTGCCACTTCCACCAAATCAGATGGTGATGGTAGCATAAAAGTACTCATTAGGGAAGAATATTTAAAGAGACCTACACCAATGCTTTGAAGTGACAGCGAGGGTCTGTGTACCAACGAAATTCTTCCTATAGCCTGAGAACTAGATGCAAAGAAGGTAAGTTGATTGATAACTATGATTCCACCCTTATGAGGGAATGCAATAGTATGAAAGTACATGAAAACCACAACGGCCATAGCATATACCCATGGCCTTCCTAGTAAAATATTTTAGTTAAGGGGTCCGTCAAATACCTCAAATTCAACAGTAATCGTTTTTCCCCTCAGTTCAATTTTCAGGGTACTTAAAATCCAACAAGGCGTATACGCTCATCCGTCGAAAGATTTTAACGTAGTTCATGATCGTGACAACAGCGATGAACCAAGTGTTTTCCAACAGCCCATTGACATAATGCAAGTAGATGCCTCCTCATCAATAATAGTTCAGTGAAAATTCTTATTGAGAGCCTTTACTTGAATTAGGAAAGCTAATTGTGTCAGTAACTGTGGTGTATATCCCGCATGATTAAAAACCACAAGATTGGAATCTGTAGGGTCTATTCCACCAATTGCTAACATTAAATCCTACTTCTGGGAGGAACATTTTTGTAACACCTCAAGCGTCGACATATCAGAAGGTGATTAAGCAAGATCTTCTACTATGTTATAATTCTGAGCTGCTCAAGATCGAGGGTTAAATGTCGATTTATGCACAAATCCCTTTGGTGGTTTTATTATCAATTTTGGCATACTAGGTGGTGGAATATTTTCAGATGAAGTCGAAGTCGAGGGATTAGGTTCATCAGTGGCCTGATTATTCAATGACGATGGTGGATTTCCATAATATTATTTCTCCTTGACACCAAAACTTCATTTTGATGCTTTGTAATGGATAACATAAGTACTTGGGATGTGGAAGCATGGTCTGTCACAACCAAATGTGTCTCTGGGTTTGGAAACGGATCAATCAACACTGCAAATGTGTTAGAAGTATTTAGAAGCTTAGAGACTTCTGAGAAATGTGGACAATCTCTTGTAAAATGCTCGTCATTACAGATTAAACATGGATAACGAGGCTTCCTTTCCGAAGTAGAGGAATCAGATGATTTCTCTTGAGGGGGATTATCTTATTTCTTCTTATTTTTCCCCTTCTTCTTGCCTCCTGGTTGCTTTTGATTCTTTCCTTTGTCAGATGACACGACATTAACTTCGGAAGCAAGAGTGTTTTCTGATGCATTAGTAGTTTGATTGGAAATGGCAAGAGTTTGACCAGATGGTCTACCTGTCGTTTGCGTGCTAGAATAACCAATCACACCGTCGTCGGCATGAGACTCTTTACTCAATTGTGGAGGAGGAGGAACAGTGAAAGTTGGTCGGGGTGCATTGGGAATTTTGTCGTAGAGCGTGTCGTATTGTGTATAAATCAAATCCAAATATTGGGAATGAGCAATTACTTTCTCTTAAGTGACAACACCACCTTTCACCACATCCTCAGTGATTGATGGCAACAAGGATTTTATGAACCACTCAGCCAAAATTTGATCAGGAACATATGTCTTAACCATTCAACAATGACGGTGCCACTCATGAATATGATCTGATATATGAGTCGCACTAGTTTATTTAAAGTTGGTTAGGAGTTCCGTTCGAGTCTCGTATCTGATAGGTAACTGGAATTGGGTCAGAAATTTGGTGGCTAAAGTTATAAAGTTGTCGAAAGAAGGTCATGGTAACTCAATGTACCACTTCGCAGCCAGACCAGTAAGCGTTATTTGGAAAAGACAAAGTCTAACCAAGTCATCATTTAAGGAGTTTGATGAACACCACAAATGAAGGGTCATGACATGATTTGATGGTTCTTCTTTGGGATTTCCATTGAATTTTGGAATGTCAGAAGGTAACTTATGTGGAATTACTGGCCACTAAGGTGCATATAATATTGGATCATTAATGAGCTGGTTTAAATCTGGTAATTCAAGAGTTGCTACAAATGACAACTGTTGATTCAAGTTAGGTTGAACATACCTAGGATATGATGGAATTTCCTGAGCAATAGATCTTTGCATACCAACATAGGGCATCTGCATTTAGTAACCTTGATAAGGTGGTTGTTGAATAAATCTAGCATAAGGAGGTTTTTGATAACTGGGTTGAATTTGCGGTTGTCCATAACCAGCAAAGCATTGTTGTTCAGGACCTTGGAAACTTGATATTGTCCAAACCTAGGTTGAGCCTCTTGGGCAGGTCCAAATTGGGGTTGGAATTTCTAGAATTGAGGTTGTTGATATTGGGGCTACCACGGTTGTTGAATCAATTGTTGTTGTTGTTGGTACAATTGTTTTTTATTTAACAGTTGTTGTTTCCCAGCAGTGAAAGGCTAACCAGGTTGTGAATAAACTATACCTGTGTAAGCCTGAGTCACTCCAGATAAAGGTATACTACCTTGAGGTTGTTGGACCCCAGAAAAAAGTGGTTATTGTACAACAACTTGAGAAACTTGGACCTATTGACCTGAAAATTGTGGTTGTGAGGTAGGCGGACTAGTTTGTATAGGTTGAGATACAACTGTTTGAACTTGTGAATGCGGTACAATGGTAACAACAAGTGTAGTAGGAATAGCTAACACAGTTTGCATTGGTTGTGTTAAATACACAAGCCTTGGTTGAACTGGCATTGTTGGTTACCATTGATAGACTCAAATTCCATGTTGACCTGAATATTGTGGCATACTACCATATGATGGTCCTCCAGGATATGGAGGATAAGGTGAATAAGAATATTGCTTTCCATATGGCAGCATATTATGTAATGGATACATAGGTCATTGTTGACTAGATTGCCCAGTTCGATATTAATATGCAAGATCAAATTGTTGAGTTCCCGTTAAAGAAGAACCAAGTAAAATTCTGTTTGAGGACATGGGTGATGACCATGGTGTAGAAGCAACACATGAGTGGGTTCTAGGTAAATATTGGTAACCAACCGGGATGGACTATTTACCTTATAGGTGCGACTCAAGTGTAGTAGAAAACAATGAGGAGGTTGCGACATAATATTCTACTGCAGCTACATCAGATGATACAGTCTAGTATGTTGATAGTTGTTCAGCAATAGTTAACTGACCCAATAAATGTCCTAAAGAATCAACAGGTACTTGAAAAGAAGCAAGATCAAATGGAGCAGTAAAATGAGGAGTATAAGGATAAAGATAAATCCCAGTTCCAAAATGGAATGGGGTTCTAGGTGTAGTATCTTCTTCTAATTCTTCCTCAACAATAATTAAACCAAGTGGAAGAACTTCACCATCTGGTCCGTAATAGACTTTTGGTGTTGATAAAGTAGAAGTTTAAGTAATTACTGATTTCTGAGGGTTAACCGATTGATCGTCTTCCGATAAAGTAACAACTTATGAATGTTCAAATTCGAAGTCTAGATGTTCTAGTAAAAGAACAACAGTTTCAAGGAGGTTCGTGAACAACTTCAGGTTCAAAAGTAACTTTTGTTTGAACTGTGACAGGTTCTCGATTAACTTCTGGTTGAACTGATTCAAGTTCAGAAGTAATTTCTTGTTGATCAACTTCAAGTTGTGGATTAGCTTGTTATTGATCAACTTCGGTCAATGTTTCACTAATATCAGTGATAATGTCCTCAGGTAATTGTGAAACTTCTTCTTCATAAATGGATGTACCAAAAATAGTTGGAGTAACTGGAGTCTCAGTACTTACCGAAATGGATGATTTTGGTAATTTAGATGAAGAACCAGGAGTTCTTGATGTACTTGACTCAGTTAAGTGAGATCGCTTTGACTGAATAGGTGTAGCTTTGGGTGGAAAATGTGGTTTACTCATTGTTCTATTCCTCCATGATTGCTGATTAATTTTATTACCAAAAAGAAATAAACAAAAAGGGGTAAGCTAGGAAAAAGGTTTACCAAGCAACTATGAACTGCAGAATAACTCCTGGCAAACCAAGAAGTACGGGCAGGCAATCTCCCCGAATGTTGTGTTTGGTGTATCACAATGTAAAGATGTCTGACTCGATTACCTAAGGATGGATAGCAACCTAGTCTTGTCCTCCCATATATACCTGAAATTATGTGGAGGCCCAATCTGTATAAGCGTTGTCTAATGGAAAACCGCACAGTGAGAGCATTCCCATATATTTTACATACTGTAACACCACCCTATATACCCGAAGGTATGTGGACAAGCTACGATATACTCATGTACGTGGAATTATGTATCACACTCTAGTTGCATTGCAGAAAAGTTAGCGACAACTACTTTATTTTACGGTGCCATAACAAGTCTCTAGCCTAGAACCACTAAATATTTTTCATTAATGACAATGCTCCATTAGGTAAATTGATGTTAATTTTAAGTTGATCTTGCTTAGGAATTTGCCTTTCAAGTTCACCAAGTGATGTATTCTGAAATTCCTAGGAATGCAACTATTATGATAAGCATTCTTTCCATTTGATTTAACAATTAAAATCATAGCTATTAGGGATAGAGCAATCATATTTCTTTCGATCAAAAAGATAAGAGCACAATCTAATGCAATTTCCCTAAACTATTCCTATGAGCACATACAAACTTTTTCAATGCAACATGCATGTATTATTTTCAATTTCCTTAATGTGAATGTGAACAAAAAGGAAACTAATGCACATACAATCAATCAATCTTTAACAAGAACAAAGACTTTACGACAGTTCTATTTCAAAGGAAAAGAAGACTTTACGACACTTTCTTTCGAACAAAAATTAATTGACTATAATCTAACTTTGGCTATGGATTGATAATGACAAAGAAAAAATTTAAGAAACATTAATCAACCAAGTCAAAGTAGGGCTAGCAAAGGAGATAGAAACTTGTTTTCTGACACATGACATTCATTGATCAATCAACAAGCAAACAAACAGAGAAAAGTTGGAAAAAAAACATTCCAAAGGTGGGAAACTTACCCTAGGAGGATCAGCACAAGCCTGAATGGGAGACAGTGCGCTTCAGAGCATTGTTCCTAAGCCAAGGGTGCTCTGTAATGCAATGTGTCCCTCACAAGCCTGCGCTAGTGACAATGAGCCATTTCAAAAGGCAATTTGACACAATTTTGACCAAAATTAAATGCAAAAGAGATGAAATACAATCAATGAACATAATTAGGGTCTGTAAGAGTGTCCTAGGAGGTCGATAAGCTACTACGAAGGATAATCTCTCCCCAATGGAGTTGCCAATTTTTTTCGGAGAATTTGGTATCTACGGATAACTACTAATTCCCTAGATAATTAGCCATATCTAGAAAAATAGTTTAAATAACTTTAGCCTTTTCCTATAAGAAATAGATAAGACAAAGAATATGAGAAGACCTAATTGTAGTTCCACTTTCCTCTTGTCTCTTTGTATCAATCATGTCACTCCTTCCCGTACTTAACACGCTTGAGAAGTACCTGTAAACATCAACAGAAGGCAAAGAACCGATCAAAGAAAAAGATCTATTGAATACAAGTAAATGGAATTAGATACATTCATACATATAAGCATCATATATCAATACAAACATATGGGAAAAAGGTTAAATACTTTATTTAATAGAAGAAGGAATTACAACCATCATTTCTGATTCAAAGTCATTCCTCCAGTTTGGATCCCATCCACATCACATCAAAAACATGACAAACTTGTAGCATAACAGTACTTGTCTCAAAGCCAATTCTCATAGCAACATTATCTCCTTACAATTCAACATAGTCCAACCCCTAATCACTTAGATGAGTGTTCAATTTATAGGAGGATGAAGGAGGTTATATCATAAATGGGGGTATTGAATGGCCTTCCATACTTAGAATTAGTTCCATGGAGGAAGCGATGAGAGGATAGGATGCATATTAACTCATTCCTCATCCATTTTTGAGCTCATAGGAGTTGATAATTGAGGGAAACTTCTATATGACTCCAAGAGATAAGAATATTCCCCAAACCCTATGTGAATTTTTCTCAATCTCGCCCAGTACAAGTGAAAGAGGGCCTAAGTGCTTTGCAAAGCACCCTGGCATGGACTCAATTGCTCTGCAACGCACCCTTACATGGGCCTACCTTTGTTGGTCTCTCTAGAGGTCATTTCAGGATGCCTTCAAATCATGAAACTATTTGGGAAGGAGGCATTCAAAAGGTGACTTTTTTATGGCATGTAGCAACTGAAATTAGGGTTTGATGAGCCCTAAAACACTGATCTGGATGATGGGAGTGATGTGCCCAAATGGATCTTTAACACGTCCCTAAAAACTTTATGGCCATTATGGTTACCTCAAATCAGGGACACCACCAAGGGGGACATGCTCGTAGACAATACGTTGTGTGGGCAGGATACCTGAGTCCCCGACTTAGCTCTGATATACCTAAGAGGATCCCCAATACATAGAATACCTAATGGAGATGAAATCGAACGTGGGATACCTTCTCTCACAATCCAATGGTGCTCACATTTAATTACGTTATGAGGGTAGCGGTCCCAGCTCATATGAGTGCAGTAAGATTTTACTCTCTTTAATGACACTAGTCTTAGATTTGTGATTTTGGGCAGTTTACTCACCACTGCCTAGCCCAAGATCCTTGCCTAGACTAATATGTGCGTATGCTAAAAAAGAGTTGTTGATTGATTTTATTACAAGATTAATTTTAAAGGTACTTCATTAATGTCTTCAGAAGGGGTGTTGATATATGGAGTTTTATGAGACTTTGTCTCAAACCATGCAGAAAATATGCTTTTCAATTTCAATTTGATGAAGAAGTCATTCTACAAGGAGATAATTATCTATACATCAATTCAATATGATTCATCCAATGCCATAAACACATTCACAACATGCATACATTCAATGCTTTCTAACAGCTAACCCAATATATATGCAGAATCAAAACAACTAAAAACAGAAATTTTAAACAAATGTTTTCATTTATTTTTCCTGAAAAACAAATGAATTGAAGCTATTTTCCTAAAAATAAAAAAGTATCATATAAGAAGGCAAAAAAACAGAGTACACAATTCTAGATCTCAAAAACATACTACAAGAAGCCTCCCAACCAAGGATTTCATAGAACAGGGTGAAAATCAAGATAATGGTTTACTAATGCTTATGAGTAGAAGATACAGAGTGTTAATAGCAAGACTAATGCTCTGTCCAAAAGCCTGGGGAGTGTTATAACTCACTGGATTGCACATATAGTGTGCATTACAGAAGTAGAGGCTATAAAAAGGGTCATTCAGGGTCTAATCTAAAGCTATGCACAACAAAAAAGGTTGTGAATCAACCTAAGTGGTCTGAATGGGAACCAAGAAGAAAAAGAAGGCTTGGAAGGAAAGGTAAATCTGGGAACTTGAAAGATCAAAACTGGGAACTAAGTATTAGTCCCCAGTGAATTCCATTTCTGATATAGGGCTTAATGCACGGGTGGTTGTGGATCAAATACCCTCTTGAGTCTTACTGGTACCCGAGGCAGGTTGTTTAATATTAGCTACAATTGTCACAAATAAACACACATATATTCATATGAATCCATGATTGACAAAGAAAAAGGAGAAGGATTACCTCAGGCTTTGGTGTAGCTTTGTTGGCTCCTAGATCAGAACTTGCACATAGACAAGACAAAGCGCAATCCTACAACATATAAACCTTGATAATCAAAACATCAATATATGAGAATATAAGCTAGCATGCATCTAATATACTTATTAATCATGGAATTGTATCAAAATGTAAAGGAACATGATATCAAAAACATCAATTACAAAACACATAAACATGTCTATATTATTAGATAGAAGAAGAATGATTACAACCATCTTGGCTAGATCAATCCTCCTCTAGTCCTTCGACTCCACTCTCTCTCTCTCTCTCTCAACTTATTAGCAGCATAACAATACTAAATCTCTTGCAAATTTTTGAGAACCATTCAATCTCTTTCACAATGAATGAGCCTCCAATATATAGATGGAAGAGGCTCATCCTTGCCAATTCTTTCATGAGTTACATTGAGGCAAAATCTTGGATGTTGCATTACTTTATTTCTCTTTCCCTTTTCGTGAGACTCTGTTAGGAATAGCAATGTTCTTAGTTAGGCCACAGGCAGATATTTCATACTTTTTGAGCTAACATTTGAGTGAAAAGTATAGTGTCAGTCAGCCAAATCACGTTTTGACCTTCGGAATGTCATAAATATCTGGTAACGCTCCCCTTTAGGTAAAACATAGTGTTAACCTAGGGACTAATGCCTTTGGCTAAGAGATGGAAAGTGTTATAACTATCCTTTTCTATTTCTGGGGTGTTTTTCCCTACCAAATAGGCCTATCATTTAGGTATTGTCTTCAACCAATGTGTCTTTCTCCTATGAGATGATGACGAGGTCATTTTCCTATATAACAGTCACCCTGCACAAGAACTTATTTCACAACATCTGTAGGAACATAAGCTATTATATTTGACTGCAGGATGTAAATTCAAAAGGCCTTCAACACTTTGACCATGGCATAGGCCTATTTCTTTAAAATATTATACTTTGGCTCTACATCTCACAATACCTGGCTAAAAAATACAATCATTTGTTCCTATCCTTCACTATTTTTCTGCAATAAAATAGTTTCCACCGTGTTAGGAGAGGAAAAAGAGAAAATGAGGAATGGCCTCTGATAATTGGACTAGCTAAGACTGAGGCTTCTACAAAATATTTTCTAATTCTATAGAATGACTCTTGGTCTTCTATAGTCTACTTGACTTCCCTATCCTTCTTCAACATTTATGTGATTTTTTTTAAACACATACATGGAAGCAACAGAGTATGAATGATAAGCATGAGAGTACATCTATTATTGACATGATATACATTTATAGTACATGGTGTGACCCTTGGGTTCATATTCCAAGTGGTCTCTTGGACTCCCTTTGGTTGTTTAGCTTCCACAACAACCCTTAGAGGATTAGGTGTCCAACATTCCCTCCCTTAATCTGAAGGGGTGTGTATGAGTCCAAGAAGATAGTTTTAATACAAAATGTGCAAAAATGCATGGCAGCACTAGGCTGAATGTGTTCTCTAAAATTTTGGTATAAGGGAGGTGGTTTAAGGATGACCACCAACACTCAAGTGCTTAGTGCAGTTCTTGGAACTCTTCCAAATCTGGCATGAAGCTGAGGTCTTCTGGTAGAGGAAGTGCTCCAGGTGTTTTGAAGAGGGAAACCTTCAACCTTGAAAGGGAGGTCTCACCCCGCATAAAAGGGAGAACCTCAACTTAAAAATGGAGGTCTCAACCTATGATGGTTTAAGTATTACCACTAACTCCAGAATGATTAATGCAATTCCTGAAACTCTTCCAAAACTGGAAAAATCTGAAGTCTTCTGCTAGAGGAAGTGTCCCCAATTCTTTGAAGAGGAATCACCAACTGAAGGCATGCTCAAGGGCATCTTTGTCTCTGGCTACAACTCTGATTCTAGTATGGCAAGTTGTGGCTCAGGCTCACTTGATGTGGCTTTGAAGCTTGTAGATGACCATCACTTCCCCCCCTGTCATATACAAGGTGTGACAGTGGAGAAACCTCAACTGCAAGATTGTTCAATACTCTAGAACAAGTTCTAACATATGACTGAAATATCTTCTTGGTTGTTAATGCCCATTGCCAAGAAGCAATAAATCCAAGATGAATCTTTGTTCTTGTAGGATACTTATTTTTGAAGCATCTGTTTGAAGAATGACTAGTTTTATGACATTCATTACATGGATGAAGATGAAAACAATGATCTTTCACATGGCCAACTCGGTCACAATGTTGGCATTTAACATTTTGTTGTTTATGTTGTGGAAAAGGAACAAAACCTGAAACAAATGAAGGTGAACTGTCATGAAGAAATCCAACAGTCTGAAACTAGACGGGCTTTGAGTAATGTGGAATATGAAAGGACACATCCTTGTCATATCCAAGACCTGTTTTGCACTTATTGGTGATGAGTTCTTTCCAAGGTCTAATGATGGGCTTGGGAAGTGCAAACTGAACTTCTACATCTGCATGCAAATATGCTCTAGAACTGGGCACTAAATCAACCTCAACTTCATATTCTTGTTGCCGATGGGAGTCTGCCTCAATGAATAAAGGATTGTTTTGAATAGAAAACAGTTTAGCATGACAACTCTTTTATTGAAGTTCATCTCGTTGGAACTATGATTCAAGTTGCAGAACCCCTATATTTTCATGTGCATTCTATAGACATGTTTGAATTTCTAAAAGAGAGGATTTTTTTATTTGGATTGTGTCACCAATAGTGGATTGTATCAAATTATTTAATAATTTTAATACATCATAAATTAGAGCCATTTTCGGGACTCTAACACATAGACTCAATATTTCAATCAATGAGCAACAATCATTGTAATGCGCTATACCTAAACAAGAAAAATCTTAAGCAATCATAAAGCCACATTCATTATAGTTTATCGCACATATATATAGAATTCTTTCAATACATTATACACCATCCTTTAACTAAAGCAACAAAGAGGATGAAAGTGTGAGGCTCCAACCATAAGCAGCAAACTAGCATATCAAACTAGCGTCCAAGCTAAACCAGTGTGCCAAACCAATTCACCGACATACCATTCCACCACATTGAAATGAACTACTGAAAGGAAATGACATAACAAGAAAAAGTTAATATGGTGGTTGCATGATGTACTCAATGTGGCTTAGTTCTCTGACTTGGCAAAGCTTCCTATGCTCAACACCACAAATTTTAAGTTTCACAACACTTTCCTCCTTATGAATTGTCTTTAGCTACAGGTATGCATTTGAATCTTAATGAAAAATTAGTTCTTAATAGAAAGCCTGCCTCCAAGCATCATTTGGCCATCGATTCAGATTCTCTCCATTCATCTTCTTGCCCAAAATATTGAAATGAAATTGGATCTTCACTACGCCATGTCTAATCTTGGAAGCATCATTGAGGCCCCTTTAAAATACCATCATATATGACAATTCCTTTACATAACACTTCAATGCTTATGCTATGGTCCTTTTAAAAGAACACACCAAGCCATATATATATGCACAGAAATCAACAAAGTGTTTAACGCACATACGACACCAATGCAACTAACATAACTCATGGATTTTAGAAACGTTTATGATATTTTAAACACGGCATGGAGATATCATACCAAAGAAACATATATGGTTATTTAACTCAGATGTAACATTGTAATATCAACAAAACTCATTTCATAGTTCACACGCATCGAGAGAAGTAGAATACGAGTAGTGGGCTCGCATCACGGTCTTCAACTCGATTTAACCAGCATTTCAGGCATACAAGTTGTGGCAGCAATAACAGAGTACAACATCAGCACCACCAACGTGTGCCTCCACACGATCCCTTCTACCAAAACCCTAGCCATACCTTTCTCTACTTCTACAACAATTTTTATTTTTGTGAGGAAAAAACTCGAACTCGATACCTCAAGGAAGAGATATCATGCAACCAACTATCTAACGATCCAAACCTTTGAAGCAATGAAATGGTTGTCATCAACCACGTGAAGATGAGGAAATGTAACGGTTGTCCTCAACCATGTGGAGAGGAGGGTGATCAATTCGCTCGAGGTGGGCATTAATCAACAATCGCTCAAGGTATGGGGGCCAAAGGCACTATTGGCTTGGACAAGTCGGATTTCTATGACCCTATGGAAGTGATGTCAGAGGTGGTATATTGGATGGTTTGATGGTATGCAGAGAGCAGAGAGCATAGGATGGAGAGAAGAGAGTGGAGGATGAAGCAACTGGAGCATAGATATAATGCACAATATGTAGTTATATATGGTACAGAGAAGCCAGTGTGGTGTCGTATCATATACCATCCAGAATGGACATAACACAATAAGAAATTGGTGGTATTAACTGTTCATACATAGTGTTCAACACTGCGTTTCACAAACTAATATCAATTAGCGTATGAGAAATATTACAAGGCATACCAACTGCAATAACATACCAACTGGCGTGCATTTTTTGTTTCAATTCACAACATTCAACCTCCAACACAACACCTCTGACACGCATAATTTGACGTACTTCAATGCTCCAGGTAGAAGGTGTCAGTTCTCTAATTGCAGATCTCTCAGTTCTGCAAAATAGGCAGATAGGAAGAAGGGAGTTACAAAGGCAGAGAAGCGAAAAATGGAGCTATAATTTAGCTCAGAAAACATTCATGAAATGTAGAACTGATGGAGGAACTGACATGCACAGAGAGGCCACAAAAAAAGTGGCTCAAATATGAGCAGGGCAAGATATTGCCTACTCTGATACCATCTTAAACACATACATGGCAGCAACAGAGTATGAATGATAAGCATGAGGGTACATCTATTATTGACATGATATACATTTACAGTACATGATGTGACCCTTGGATTCTGTTGATGCCTCGAAAATCGCTGCAACAACATTGGGGAAACCACCCAGTCCGGACCTTAGTACAGCTCCTTTTCCGTTTGGGGTAGTGGCTCTGACTGGGGATAATGGGACCAGTTTCCCAGAAATAGATAAATGGGATGAATGAATGGTTTATAGATTACTCTAGCGGTGAGCAAAAGGCTAAAACTATTGACAGAAATATAAATAGATGAAACTATCTCGAGAATCTATTGGGCTCTAAAGTGTAGCTTTTGATGCTCTATGTCTAAAAGACAAGCATATAGATGACTGTATCTTCACACCATAGATATTAAATCATTTAAGATTGTTGTGCCTAAATAGTTAAGCAGAGCGATTGAAGCGAAATTACCACACTTTATACATTTATATCATTATCATACACATGATTAAAAGCAAAGGCAGATCACTAAACACCCAATAGTGGAATGAATAAGATTTATTGTTATAGCGCATGCATATAATCAACGATAGCAAGAATAATTACATAACAATTCATATAAACGGAATGAATTCAGACATAGATAGAAATACCATATGAGCTGTGTGACACTCCCCGATATCAATCGCTATGTGCAGTTCTTCCTTTAACGCAAAAACATTCTTCAATTAACAACAATAGTGCACAATTGCATAAAGAAACTTCTTTATTAAAGTAAGAACTGGTCGAGTTTCATAAAAGAATATTGGCTGAAGCACAGTAGTGCAAACTTCAGTCTATTAAGTCTCTTACAAAATTTTACGACCCTTTCTAAAAACATGAAAGGGTCTATAAATACAATACTAATTTAAATATCTACTAAACAGAAATGCTACTAAATTGATTTTAATAACTTTTGATCCTATTTTGGCTAGCGATCTGGCAATCTGGAGGGTCATTCATCAAGTCGGTTGCTTTCCTTTGAACCTGAGCTGATTAATTGCAAGCATTGGCTCAATTTCCGGAGGTTTGTTGAGGCGCGAACTGAGCTGGGCAGCATAGGTGGCATCTTGAATATCGGGAATCATACACCCGATGGCATCTGTTAAACACTTCAGGGCGGCTCTTTGTGTATGTGGCTTAATTAGGAAGTGCCAATACGCTTCCAAGTTCAAACTATTAATCCCGGCGATTAATCTTCCCTTTTCTTCTAACTCAGGATAACATGATTGCTCCAATGCATTTGTTGTTGTAATATTTCCTGGTGTACATTGGGAAATCATATTTGCCAAGTAGAGAGTGTTGTTAACTAAATCAACTAGATTGCTAGAAGTTGATCTACACATTGAAGATGCTCTCTCTGCTTTCAACACCTGAGTGTGCCATTCTGTAAAAAGTATATCCTTATAAGTTTCAAGTATCCTGGGAAAATTTGTTGCTTTTCCCTGATCGAATCTTGCCAGTCAAGATGTGCAGTAATGGCCTCATCGGCTTGATTTAAATCATCCCTAACTTTCTCTACCTGCTCATTTATAGATATAGTTAACTCACACAGTGGCTCAGCTTGAGCGATCTGTTAACACAAGAGTTTAACCTAAGATATTAGCACATTGTTTATTAATGATGCTTCTTTTCTAAATTCTACCACTTGCGAAGCCCCTTTTATCTTTTCTAGCTGCGATGACATTTGAGCGATTTGCTCATCTTTGGTCTTTACCATTTGCTCATTTGCTGCTTTCAACTTTTCCAATGCCTCTGTCAATTCTTTCTGTTTCTGAATCGCACTGTGGTCGATCCTTTGCTTTTCCGCTTCCAATTGCTGGGTTAATTGATTATTCATTTGTTGTTGTGCCAGCAACTTCTCCTCTACTTGCGCTTCCTTCTGTTTCATCTCGGCCAATTTCGTCTGTGATGTGGAGATTTCTTGGTCCTTATTCTTCAATAGAAGGCTTACCTTCGATGCTTTGTCGATTGTTGCTGCCGAATAGGCTCCAGCATACTGTGACACTTTGTTAAAGCATCGGAGGGGTCCAATTTCCCCTTCCATACTACATTACCCGTGACCATTTGCTCTGGAAAGATAGAAGGTTGATCAATCCTTCGTCTTTTCCTTGATCGCTTTACAACTGCTCTATGCCTCGGGCTGTAGAAAACATCCAATGGAGGAATATCTTCTACCTGCAGAATGATCTGATCGGTGGGATCTTTTGGAATTATCTCAACATCCTTAGACTTAGGTGGGCCGTTGGTTCCACTTACAACCTGAGATGAAGTAACGTCTTGCGTGTCGCTGGTCTTAGAAGTGTTTGTATCTTTTGAGCGTTTTGATCCACTGATGATAGAATCAAACTGCTGCCATTCCTGGAGCAATTTGGGGTCTGTGGTAGTGTCCACATTGACATTAGTAGTGGTCTATTGCCCTTGCTCAGTTTGAGACTCCTTCTGTACTTGTTCCTGTTCTTTCTTCTGATGCTCCTCCTGTTCCCTCTGTTGTCTATCCTCATGCTCTTTCTTTAGCCGTTCTTCCTGCTCCTTCCTCTGCTTCTCCTCCTGCTCCTTATTATGATCTTTTGTTATAGCAGGAGGTTCCTTTGTCTGTTGCCGACCAGGCTCGCTTGACGATGTCGTTGGGGTCGTTGCTAATAAATCTAGAGGCAGAGTTTGCAACCACTGCTCTCTAAGTTTATTAAATTCAGTCAACCCTTCATCATTATATTTCATCCTAGCAAGTTCTTTAGCTTGACCTATTGTTTCAACTGAAGTGAACAGGTCATCGAACATATCTTCCTAATGCTCAAACGTTGTTAATTTGGCGTGTTCTAATGCGGCATAGGCAACTAGTTTTGGATAAAATGCCCTGTTTGGGATTGTGGCCAAAGATAAAGATTTAATCTTTGTAGCTTCCTTTTCTACATGTTTGAGATCATGCAGCGTAAAGACACCACACCTTAAGGGAAAAGCGGGCTAGCCTCTTTTCTTTTCCTTTTTGAGAGTCTGTGTAGTACTCTCAGCCGTAATCTGATAGGCGATTTCTCTTGCTAGCAACTTATCTGGAACATATAAAGGGAGAACATGTGAGTTGGCTTGGCTGCCGTAAACTCTGATATAGGTAAATTGCTCTTCTCCAAACCAACTAGCCACTGCTGGTAAATCAAAGGAAGCTTGGTAGGAAATCTTCGAAATGGGTTTATCAAAA
>APFE030699665.1:84769-107551 GCA_000404065.3 Pinus taeda | reverse complement strand
ATATTAAACATCTTATATATTAGTTTTTTTATCATATTTATGTGTCAATGTATTTATTTTATGTTGTAGATGGTTTAGATATTAAAAAAATTGAAAAAAAATGAAAAAAAATGAATATTTTTGTACCAAACGATTTTTTCCTCTTTTTTCCCGATTTTTCCGATTTTTTCTGATTCATTCCCCGCGCCGATTTAGTCCCGCTCGCGTTTTTAACAACATTGGCTAGGACCATGTTGAGTGACTCAAAATTAAGCAATATCTGTTGGGTTCAAGCAGTTTAAGTTGCAGTTCATATTCTGAACAGTGGAATGCTTAGGAGTAAAAGTGACAAAACCCCTTATGAGTTATGGAAAGGAAGACCAGCCAATGTCAAGCACTTCAAAGCCTTCAGAAGTAAATGCTATATAAAGAGAGATAACTCGAAAATTGTTGAATTTTTGAGCAACTAGGGAGAAATTTCCCTAGAAATCACTCTATGTGGTTAACCCCTTTCATCCTTGAAGCAAATTATTTCTTAAGAGCAAATAATTCTCATAAGAGCAAAATTTATTTCAAAATTTTTTTATAAAGCAATTAGACATGTGCAAAATAAAATCACTTAAGTTATCTAATTTGAATGGATCACTCTAGGAGGTTCCAAAATACTTAATTCGAGGATGGGATTTTGCCTCAAAGATTTCTCTATATTGAAGAGAAGAAGCCTTCATTTGCAACACATCGAGTTCTCTCTCTCTCTCTCTCTCTCTCTCTCTCGCTTTGGTGATCTAGCTCTTGCATTGATGATCAAGTCCTCACATCAGTAATTTATCTATCTTATTATCAATAGCAAATCGATTGCATATTTGCAGATCTCTTATCATCATTGGCAGATCTCTTATTATCAGTGGTAGAGCTATTGTGGATTTGCAGGTCCCTTATCATTGTTGGCAGATCTCTTATTATTAGTAGCAGATCTCTTATAATTAGTAGTAGATCTATTGCAAATTTGCAAATCCCTTATCATCATTACAGATCTATTGTTTGGCAGATCTATTATTTGGAAGATCTATTCTTTGGCAGATCTATTGTCTGGCGGATGTATTGTTTGACAGATCTATTATCTAGCAGATCTAGTGTTTGGCAGATCTATTATCTGGCAGATCTATTGTTTGACAAATCTATTGACAGTTCTCAGAACTCTCGTTGAAATCTCGCACTAGAGGTTTCTACTTTTGTTATTTGCAATTGTTAGTGCTCTCGCTTCAGAGAAGTATTGTTGCAGTTAATATTGCTGTCACACCAGAAGTATTTAGCTCTTGTATTGATCTCGCTCCAGAGATATTCTATTCTTGATATTGCTTTCACACCGCAGTTTGATTGTTGGTATATTGCCCTCGCTTCAATAGCATTCTGATCTTGCATTTGGAGAATATTGCTCTTGTACTTGTGCACTTTGTTCACGCACTTGTGTCTACTGCTCTTGTTTTGGAAGCCTCTAGAGGCTTGTGGTGGTATTTTGAAGCTGTCATATTAAAAGGGTTGTTACTACTGTTATTTGTAAAAGGGGTTTTGTACTCTGATTATGTATCTTTGCTGAACATTTGAAGACGATCTAATAGAAGAGCATTTTAAATGGGTTTCCCCCATAGTGGCGTTTTTCCCTGGTCTTGGACCAAATCTCGTGTCTTGCTGTTCATTGATTATCTCCCATGGTTTATGATCTCATAAATTAAATTTTAAATCTGCAAAATTTAACATGGTATCATAGCTGAGGTGAAGATAAGCTCAAGGCAATTATCTGCTGAAAGACCTTATTTGTTGCTCAAAATACAATAGTAGATTAGTTCAGATGGCTATATCCTTCTTCAAGGACAACAAGAAATTGATAGGGGCTTCAAATTATGTTGCTTGGAAACTCAGATTGGACACCAACTTGCATGGAGAAGGTGTTGTAGAGTATGTCAAAGGAGGTGTACCCCAACCTCCTGAAAATGCCCTTGCTGTTGCTAAATCAAGATACAAGAAAGATGAGATCAAAGGCAGCAAAATTATCATTAATTCTTTGAAAGACCATCTTCTTACTTGTATCTCCAAACTGAAGACTTCTAAGGAAATGTATGACAAGATTATTGGCACGTTTGAAGTCCAAAATCTGAATCATGTCCTTTGTTGAGAAATCCAAAATTGAGGTAGTTACACAATTTCTCTTATTATAACGTTATCTTGTGATGTTTTCGTTATTATTACTAGTTCTTTCGATTTGTCTTTTCTTATCATCAAGACTAATGTCAAGCAACAAATAGAAGAGGACACACGATGTAGGCATGATGCCAACGCAAAAGCCCACTCTAGGGGAAAACCAAGTCAAATTCTTCCTTTGGTAGATTCAAAAGATGAGATGACCAAGACCCTTACAATCTAGACCCAAGACATCCTCCATCAAGTCATCCTTGAAACTGTGTGAGCATCAAGTCCTTGTTACTATGGCATCATCGAAACCTTCTTCACTGCACCTAAACCATGTCACTGTGGCAGCACCGAAACCTTCTTCACTTCATCTAGGCCTTGTCACTGTGGCAGCACCGAAACCTTCTTCACTGCCTCTAGACCTTGTCACTGCACCAAAATCATCTTATCTCACAGTAATAGCACCAAAATCTTTTCTCTGAAAACCGAACTTGTCTCTTTGTGACCATTGAAAAAACTTTGTTTGAGATCACCGAAATTCTGTTTGAGATTACCGAAATACATCTCCGAAACCCGAGTTCATTTCTGTGATTTATGTGAAGTCCTTATGTTGGTATATATAGTTGTTCGTCCATGATAAATGAGCCGACATGATCATCGTGAAGAGATGTGTCTCTGTGTAGGCCGACATGTGTTCTTTTGAGTGATGAAGATTTGTTTGACAACAAGGAGACTTTGATGGAGGAGTCTTCAAATAAGAATTGACTTTGACAATCAACCTAAAGCCTACAATGGAGGCTTGATCTAATACAATTGCCCTAAGCATGAAACCCGTGCTTTAACAAGTCAATTAACTTAATAATAAAAATTCTTTTTGCTTTATTGTGACAAATATATTACATTTTGACTTTAAGTACAATTATGAAGACCGAACCTAGTTACATTCTTCAACACTCCCTCTTAACTAGGGAGGTCAAGGTTGCAGGGGAGTGCACCCCCTGAACTCGCTCTCGATTCGCGCTTCGCTTGGGAGCGCGCCTTCGAAATTCGGGAGCAAATTTTGGGAGCACGCTCCCTTGAAAAAAATTCGCTCCCTGTTTTGGAGGGAGCGATTAAAGGAGCGCTCGCTCCTTGACCGCTCCCTTTATCTCCAAGAGCGATTTTTTGAAAGGGGCAACGATTGCTCCCGATTGCTCCCCCTTTAAAAAATCGCTCCCGTCGGTGTCGAAAAAAGCTGTGCGGCGTAGAGGGAGGGGTGGTAGGTGGACAGAGAGGGAGGGGCGACAAATGACGAGGAAAGGGAGGGAAGTGGAGGGGGGAAAAGGTTAAAAAGGCCCTCTCCTTGCCCATTATTTACCACTTGTCAATTTGGAGAGAGCAAGAGAGAGGAGCTTGGAGGAGCTTGTAGGGGAGATTGGAGCTTGGGATTGAAGGCCAAAGAGGTAGGATCTACACTCTAATCTAACATTTTTGGTTTTTATTTGTAGATTGCTAAATATATATATTTTTTTCTCTATTTCCCATTCCCATTCCTCCATTTTTTTGTAGACTCAAAACTTCAAACATCATGGATGTATGGCTTGGCATTTTGTTGTTGTTGGTTCCTTTTTTGTTATTTTGGTGTTGGAGAGTAGAAGAAGGAGGGTTGATCATGATGAAGAGGATGAAGAAGTGAGTGATAGTGGATTTGATGGAAACCTTGGAGAGGAGTACCTTGGTGAGGAGGAAGTGAGTGGAGATGATGAGGCCTTAAAAACTAAACAAGACCAAACCCCATTGTTGAAATATGTTATTAGGTCTGAAGCAGGGAAAGGGGGTGGAACCATTAAATTTATATGCACCCATTGCAACAACATTTACACAGGTTCATGCAGTTGTGCCAGAAGGCACCTCTGTGGGAAAAGGGCATGGGATGGAAATAAACAAATAGGAATCAAAGCTTGTACAAGTGTGTTAGTAACAGAAAAAAATGTCAGGGTATCTAAAAAATGCCAGGGTATCTTTGAACATAGCCCACAATCACATGCCCAAAGAACTCCATGAACATCCTCCCACGACAGTGGATATGGAGGCATAGGAACAAACATCTCTTGAAGGTGTAGAACCATATCATATTTCCTTGATGAAGGGTTTAGGAATGATGTGGATTAAAAAATTAACCGGTTTCTCTATGCACGTGGAATACCATTCATTGTTCTTCGTTCTCCTTATTGGCATGAGATGGTTTCTGCAATAAATGATGCCCCCAAAGGATACAAGAGCCCTAGGTATGGCAAGGCTAGAACTGTTGGGCTTGATCATGAAAAAGCAAAAATATCACATTCTTTGAGTAAAATGACAAATTATTGGACTGAGCATGGGGTGTCCATTGTATCTCATGGATGGACAAATGTAAAAGGCAAGCCATTGATAAGTGTTCTTGCTGTGTCTGTCAGTGGTGCCATCTTCCTTTCAACATATGATTACTCAGAGAAGTTCAAGACCGACATCAACATTGCAGAACCATTACTTGAAACAATTGAACGTATTGGGCCATACAATGTCATCCAAGTCATCACTGATAATGCTGCTAATTGTAAGGCAGTGGGAGCAATTATTGAGGATAAACACCCCAACATATTTTGGTCTGGGTGTTGGTTCACACAATGAACCTTTTGATGCATGATATTATTAAGAACAAAAACCAACACTATAAATGGACTGGTGATTTATACAAGAGAGGCAAACAAATGATAAAATTTATTACAAATCATAGCAATACCCATGGGTTTTTCTGCCGTCACTCAATATTGGAGCTGTTGAAGATTGCGAAGACTAGATTTGCTAGCTATTACCTCATCTTCAGGTGCCTTTTGAAGGTAAGAGAGTCATTGTCTAGCATGGTATGAAGTCATCACTGGTAGGTATTAAAGTACAGGGTTACAAATGCAGTTGACAAGCAAGGTTTTGAACAGGTGGAGGAGATCGCTCTTGATGGTCTATTTTGGGCACATGTGAGGAAAGTATTGCAATTCACCAAGCCCATTTATAGCATGATTTGTTTTGCAGATACTGATCAACCAGTGATTGGGGAGGTGTATGAGTAGATGAATAACATGTTGGGGCAAATAAAAGACATTGTTCAGGAAAATGATCCCAACTTGTATACAATGATTCATAATTGTGTGTGTGCACGATGGAATAAAATTAATGTTCCACTACATGTCTTGGCGTATATCCTTATGCCAAAATACTACTCTCTATCTTGGTTGGGCCAACCTGCACTCGGGTGTGGGGTTAGGATCAAACCCCGTACAGATCCAGAGGTATCTAAAGGATATATGGAAGCATTAGACAAGTTGGTACCTGACAAGGAGTGTGTAATTCTGCGTCTTGAATTAGGAAGATACTTTAGTTGCACTGGTTTGTTTGGTTCTTTGCATGCAATGGAAGATAGAGACAGTTTTGATGCTCTCACGTGGTGGGAAGCATATGGCGACATGGGACTTTTGCCAAAATTGGCAAAAAAAGTTATCTCGTAGGTTGTAAATACTTCTTCTGCAGAGAGGTGTTGGAGCACTTACAACTTCATAAATAATGTGAGAAGAAACAACCACCCAGAGGACAATAATTTGGAGGATGGCAATATACATCTTGAAGAATTGGAAGCATACCTTTTGAGAGATGATGAAGCAACAACAACCATGCCACCCCCACCATCTAGTAGCAGTGCCAGTGCTTGAGTTCCATCTATTGTTCCTTTACTGCCGTTGCCTCCATCTACATCCTCACGTGGGGGGCATGTGCCTTCTGGTTCTAGTCGTGTGACTATGCGGGAGGAGACTCCTAGAAGATCACCAGTTCCACGACCTGCTCAGAATTTAGACATTTCTCGAGGCAAGAGGAAGCTGTAGATAATAGATTTACTTGTCTTTTCTAGTTTCTGGTAGTTTTAATAATTGTTGACTCTTTCATATTTATTATGATATTTTTTGTAAACAATATATGACAATTTAAGTTTGAAGTTTGAAGTTGGCAATTATAACTAATTGGTAATGAATTATGAATATGATGCTTCGTGAAAGTTGAAAGTTGTTTCATTTCATGTTAGATATTCTTTGTTGTAATGGTTACACTTCGCGTACAAGTACACCTTTGGTGATCAATGATGATAAATGTTATATAGTGAATTTTGAAAGCTTGAAACTTTAAGATTGATGAATCATGAGACTCAATATGTTGTATGTTACTAACTTGTGGACGTGGTTGATGAAGATTATAACTTATAGATGATTGATTTTATATGGTTCATTTTATGTTTTTATGCTTTTTATATCTAATTCATCATTCTACATGATTTTGTTGACATATATGCATCAAAATATAAAAAAATATAAATTATATAAAAATTCGCTCCCCAATTTGCTCCCAAACCGGGAGGTTCTGAAAATGTCGTTTCCACTCTCGCTCCTCGTTTTCACTCCCCCTCCCAAGTAACCTTGAGGGAGGTATTCATATTTACAACAAAATGGTACATGGAAGATCTCAACACACATCATCTACGAAGAGGTTTAGGCACCGTAATGCCATGGACTAGATTCTTGACTAGGGAAATCTATCTATTGGTCTCTCAACAATTTAGGCACTGCAATGACATGGACTAGATTCCTGACCAAGGAAATCTATTTGGGGGGGAATAAGATGGACTCAAGCTTTCAGCCTCTCTAGGTACCATCAAGCTTACTTGCTAACCATCAACCCAGGGACCTAGGTGCATATCCACGGTTAGAGCTCTATGACCCATGCCACCCTCCCTATTATGGGACCTGGACATCAACACAATGCCGGCTAGATGTCCTCCCAGGCAATGCATCATTCTCAAAGCCTCTCCTTGATCCAACAGATCAAAGATAGCAAATTTGTCTTGATCAAATTGATCGGTAACTAGCATGCTATCAAAATCTTGGAGAGATTTACCTAGTGTTGCATGAAACACCCCCCCTAGGATCCAAACCAAGAATCACGTCCTGTACGAGTTCGTGGGGTATCCGTCGTCGGATTCGCAGTTCGGAATTTCAGAACCGCGGATTGGGCCGACAAAGACAGTTCCTAGAAAGTCGAAACTGTGTCGATCCGATCCGCGGTTCCAAATTTCCGAACCGCAGATCCGACACCTGATCCACGACGGATCGGGCATGGTTCTATACGGATCCCAAACGAATCCGAAGGGAGATGGGCGGTTCCACAGGGTTCTAAATATTTTTTATATTTTCTTTGACTTAAGTTTGCTTGGGGCTTCTCGGACACTCTCAAGGTGCTCCCTTGATGCTCCTTAGATGCTCCCTAGATGCTTCCTCATGGTAATGTTAAATTCTTAAAGTAAAAGGATGAAAATGAAAAATAAAGGAGAATGTAAAAGTTTTACTTAAATTTTTAACATTACCATGAAATGACTCAGGATGTTTGAGAGTGGTTCCAGCCTCATCAGACTTCATATGGAGAAAATAGAATTTCATATCCTATTCAAAATTCAGCAGACTTAACAGTTTTCAAGAATTCAGGATCAATGGGATTATGACTTTTCAGTAGATTATATCATGTATATGAGGTATGTGATTAGAATTTAATCAAGAGCACCAAGCCCCATATGTACCCCTAGTGTTGGTGGTGTTAATTGTTGAACTCCTTTGTCATGCCCTTAGCAAAAAATTACCTTTCAATCTAGTCAAAATCATTGATCAAGCATGTTAAGCTTTTTCTACCATATTTTATTGCTTGGGTTAGGTAGTTTGATTAAAATTGGGCAATGTTGACTAATATCACTAGACAATAAAGGCTAGACAAGAGGACAAGAATCTAGATTCTAGATGGTTGATGCTTGAATAATTAATCATTAATGTACAATGGATGCCATATCTATCTTGATTTATGTACAAATATGCATGCTTCCATATCTTCTACAACTATTTTGGTATTTTGGATGTTTTTTTTAATATAATAAATGCAAATATATATATAATATATATAATATATATATATATATAGTAGACGCTTCAACTTCCTAATTTTTGGAAATGTCGCTTCCACGTTCTTGCTTCCAAAAAATCCTTGCTTCATGCAACATTGGATCTACCTGTACAAACACAACCCCAATCAATAATATACTTTCACATGTTCATAAATAAACACAAACCTTCGGGGTTTCCCTGATGTTGCTTCTCAACATGTTGATTGATCAACCAAATCTTTCCTTTTCAATTTCACATACAACAACATATCCTTCAAAGTTCGTTCTCCGATCAAAACTATGCTCTTCCTCTTAACCAGGGAGATTTTCTCTATCCGGGCTCCCTCTTAAACTAAGGGAGATCTCTTCTATCCAGGCTCCCTCTTAACCCAGGGAGATCTCTTCTATCCCCCCCCAGTGTTTCCAACAATAAATAGTGTGATCTAATTCACAACTCTTGAAGATGAATTGATCAATCTTCTCATGCCATGCTTGAGGCACTTGTTTCAAATCATGTAAGGTTTTTTTTAAGTCTGCATGCAAAATTTTCATCCTGCACAAAACCAGGTAGCTGCTCCATATAGATCTCTTTAGTAAGATCTCTTTGTAAGAAGGAACTGTTCACATCCATATGATGTACTTCCAACCAAGACTAGCAGCAAGAGAAAGAGCAATTCAAACATAATTCATCTTGTTTGTTGCTGAAAATATCTTCATGTAGTGAATACCTTGTTAAGAAAAAAACCCTTTGCTACCAGGTGGATTTCATGTCTCTCAACAACAATGATGGAAGTAATCTTGGTCTTATAAATGCATTTTATTTCACCACATTCCTTCCTTGTGATTGGAAACCAATTCTCGAGTCTTATTCCTCAGCGATGAATGATATTCTTCTGTCAGCTGATTCCATTGAGCAATGTCATGTGCATCTGGGTATGTTTCAGGATCACATGTCTGTAGCACACGTTCCATGAGTGAATTATTAACATGCTATTTCTAGTCAAAATTTTTTCTTGAATCAGTGACATCACCTGTATCGATGCCAACAACATCAATGGCCTTTGTAATTGTTACCCACTTGAGATAACAACACTCCCTGGTAAAAGGTGTCTATGTGATGAATTTACTATGGAAAGGCTCTGCCATATTGTTACTCAATTCACCATCAGATATTCGACCAGCAGTCTATTTATTAGGAAAAATTCAACAAGAAGTTGGTTCAGATACTCTAGTTGATTAAGGAATCAGAATAGGCAATTGAAAATTGAAAATTCAGACTACTTGGTTCAGAAATCATCAACATTTTGACTGAATCATAAAAAGGAAAAGGGCAGGAGCTCCCAAATTTTGCTCATGAAACGTAACATGCCATTGACTGATCACTTCTAGTTCTCACTTAGTTGAGTGATATAGTGGATAGGTTTTAGACTCTTCAGAGTAGTTCAGCATAATATGAGGCCATAATTCAACCTTCTTGCCAGTCCAGGTCAAGTTTTATCACTAAAGGTGGCACCCAAACAGATAGACAGTCTTATTTTGGGTGCAGTTGCCTAGTTGACCACACGCACACCATCTGTTCTCAGTCAACTGACCTAGCTGAGTCTATTGCTGATCGAAATACTTTACCAGTCTGTTTTTGACTGCTCTCAAAAACCCTCAGACTGCACATTTTTACTTCAAGTTGGATTTACACATCTGTCAGTGTATTCCAACATATTCTTGTAGTTTATTTGATGTTTACACTATTTAATTATTGCCAAGAGTAGAGAACAAACAATCTTTCTGCTTTTTTAATTTTAATCATATCATTTATCTTATTATATAGGTATTCCAAGATCAAACTCTATGGGAAAAGTGTTGGAGTGTGGATCAGATATAATTGATGACATTCCAGATTCTGAAGAGGCACTGCGAAGAGGTGAATATACAGTTATACGGAGCCTTATTCGAGTATTAGAGGTAAACTTCATATTCAGGTTCTGTTTTAGGTAGTGTTTCTCTTTTATATACTGCAGATTAATTGGATCCTCATCCTTTTTGAAAGTTTTTGCAGGGTGGTGTTGAAGGAAAAAGACAAGTTGATAAAGTTATAGATAAATGTTCTGCTATGCAGGTAAGAAGGCTTTATGATATCATATACAGGAAGGATATTGTGCGAAATTTGCCTTACAAGACTCAAATTGGAATAGCAAAATATTTTTCTGAATTAAATTGAGGAAATATATTCACTTTTTTTTTCTGGTTCATTGTTTACATGTATAAATATTACATATTTTTACGGAACCTTTGGTACAGAACTTGCGAGAAGCTATTTCAGCTTATAGAAATAGTATTCAACGCCAACCAGATGAAAAGAAAAGGGAATCGGCTCTTTCATTTTTTGTTGAATACTTGGAGCGCTACTATTTCCTTATTTGCTTTGCTGTGTTTATCCATACGGATCGCACAGCTCTATGTTCTTATTCATCCACTCAGAGCAGCTTTGCAGATTGGATGAAAGCAAGGCCTGAGCTATACAGTATTTTGCGCAGGTGAATACTTCACTAAATTGCAAGGATATTATATTTTATCAAGCAAATCTAGGTGCAGAATTTTCCATGACTGAAGTTTTGCTTAACATTTACTATTTTGTTAATGACCTATCTTAATTAAATATGCTGAGAAATGGTTCCACCCCAGTACAAGACTTGCATGCTGGATGCCATGTGGCATAGACTGCCTGCTAGCACCTGAAAGTTGAAACACATGAAGGCAAAAACCAGGTTTGTGATCATCAAGCATGATTTTATTTGCATGGTGGATGATCACTCAACCTAGAGGAAACATCTATGATACCCCAAGGTTCAGGGAAGGGTGCATGTGGGGACAGGGATACAAGGTTCCAATATGGCTGGGTGATATCCCTCCAAGTTTTACGGGACAAGGGGATTGAGATGATGATGATTTGAAAAATATGGAAAGCTTGTTTTATGTATCTAGATTATAAACGAATAAAATAAATGAATGTCAAATTAGATTAATTTTATTGGAAATTGATATGTACAGTTAACCATCAGATATTTCCATGAAGAGATTTACGATTCATACAATACACTATGTGCACTAATTCCGAGTTCAAGTATAGAGTTGATAAATCATAAGATCAGATAGATATATGGAAGAAAACTATTTCAAGTGGCAAAAAGCACGCATATCAGTCTTCTATGATGAGAAATCAATCCTCCAAGTGTTTGTTTATCTTTTTGACTGTTTGTGTACATGCATTTGTCTGATTCTGCTGAGGGGAAGGCTTAATAGCTACCTTGCACTGGTTTTCAAGATGGTGAGATGCATCACCAGGATGGCCAAAATGCACCCCCAAATTTTTCATGGGATGGCAGGTTGGGGGCAAACATTAGTAGTTGTTTCAAGCTTGTATGCATAACAAGCTATATTGATAGTATTATGCACAACCCTTACAGTTGCCAATTCTGAAAAAGATTGAGCAATTTAAAAACGTGCTGTGTGACATTCTGAGTTGCAGGGTATGGGGAAATGGAAACACATATCTGAAACATTAATCGCTGGAAAGGTGACCCCCTAAAAATTAGGGAGCAGGAAATGCAATAATATATATATATTAATTATATATATATATATATATATATATATATATCTGCACACTGAAATTTGAAGAAATCATTTAGGTTCTAGGTTTTAACATTATAATTTAGAATACAGATATAGATTCTTGAATAAATAACCAAAAAATGTACTTGTGAAAACTGAAAAGTAAATTTGCAATTTCACCACAAGATCTTTTAGACATTAGCTGAAAAATTAATTGCACATGCACATCAAAGGGCGATTATTTTTGGTCAAGGACCAGGGAAAAACCCACAAGGGTAAAACCAAAAAAATCTGATTTTATTTCTCCTTCTTGAAGTAAATTTACACAACATAATCTATGGATAAATTTCAGCATTTAGTGAACCTGCAGACCTGACGTACAGTGTTGATACACCTTCTTTAAATGCTGCTGATGTCACTGGTACAACCATTGATGTGACCTGTACGTCTGCCTTGGTTTTCGTGCTTGATCTCTAACAGAAAATCCACCCTCTCCAACTCAGAAATTCAGCCGTCCAAGGAAGTCTTCAGACCCTCAACTCTCTCTTCTCATCATCTCATGAATCTCTCATGAATGAATGATTTGATCTCCTCTCTCTCATAAATGACTCTCATGAATGAGTGATTTGACCTCTAACCCTCAATTTTCTTTTAGAGGCTCTGATAAGGAATCAATGACTTAGATCAACTTTTAATTGATGATTGAGTTCATGATCCATGTCATGCTCACATGGATCCCAAAATTCACTTTATGAGAAAACACACTTGTGTTTTCTCATAAAAAAGACTTGCTTGCCCCTTGGCAAAGACTTTGAACTCTAAAGCCAACTCCTTCTTTCTCAATGCTCACATGAATGCCTCTCTCTCTCTCTCTTTGTCTCTCTCCATGCGCTTTTCTCACACTTAAGTAATGCCCTTCCACTTTGAATGTCACTTCAGGCTAGGCATTATAAATTTATAACATGAAGAAGACCTCCTGAGCGACACAAGTTCAACACTCCCTCTTAGCAACGGAGGTCCTTCTGGCACTACCATCACCAAGATCTTCCTCCAAACACATCACCTGTCCACTATAGAAGCTCCCTCAGTAGCATCTAGTCTCCCCAACAGCTGCAAACTCATCTCAGACTTGTGTAATGCGGGTGAGAAATGATGCCACTGTTTCATTCTTGTTCATCTTGGTACTCTTTAGCTTTTTATTAAGCATCATAATCCTTCTCTGGCCAGAACTCTGGTACATCTTCTTCATGAATCCTACATCTCGAATGCAAGTGTCTTGCTGCTAATATGAGGGACTATGTGATCTTTCACAGCATCAAGAATAATCCGTTTGGCTTGGATAATTTTCTTCTTGCACTCAGCTACTTCTTGTGGATCTGTGGGAGGAGTCACAAATTCACAATGGTCCCCACAATGTCCCACAATTAGCATTCTTCAAGCAACAATCCAGTCCTCTCCTTCCATGGACTCCAATTCTCAGCTCTACATAATCTGTTCTCAAACCTTAGCTCTCCAATTCTTATTGCTTTAGAAGTAGCCATAACAAGTCATCAAAATGAAATACCCAGAAAAACCCCGAAAACAGCAATCTCTAGCAAAACAAAGAATTGTCTTGAAAATATTTAACCACAGATTCTCTTAAGAACTATCCTTAGTGCAAATTTTCAGCTTCTTATGCCTTCTTGCTCTGATACGATGAAGTAAAACCCTGAAGGGGAAAATCCAAAAAATCCAATTTTATTTCTTCTTCTTGTTGTAAATTTACATAGTAGAATTTATGGACAAATTACAGCATTTAATGAACCTGCATACCTGACTGTACAACCTTGATACACCTGCTTTAAATGCTGCTGACATCAGCATGTACTGTTGCTGACATCACCTATATGGCTGCTGATGTCACCTGTACAACTGCCTTGACTTGCATGCCCGATCTCAAGTAGAAAAGATACCCTCTCCAACTCATAAATTCAGCTTTCCAAGCAAGTCTTCAAACCCTCAGCTCTCTTCTCATTTTCTCATGAATCTCTTATGAACAAATGATTTGATCTCTTCTCTCTCTCTCCTTATAAATGACACTGTCATGAATGAGTGATTTGACCTCTAACCATCAATTTGCTTTTATAGGCTCTCATAAGGAATCAATGGCTCAGATCAATTCTTATTTGATGGTTGAGGTCATGATCTAGACTACTACCTATTCAACAAAGTCAATAGTCATGGATTCTTGGCTGCCCTTAAGGATCTCTGACTGATGATAATGCATGGATCATTGATAGTGGAGCATCGAGACATATGATAGGTGAAAGTAGGCAACTTCACACACTATCAAAGGAGTCATCCTCCCATGCAGTGGAATTGGGTGACAACAAAAGCTATGCTCTTAGAGGCCTGGGATCTACATCATTAAAGCTGTACAATGGATTGAAGCTGCATACCAACAACATTCTCTATGTTCCAGGTTCGAAAAAGAATTTACATTCTATTTCTTGTTTAGAAGATAAAGGGGAAAGAATTGCTTTTGTTGATGGAAAAGTATTGGTTTGGGAAAAGAACTCTAGTAGTGACAAAGCTAGGGTTATTGGAGTTCGTGAAGGGAGTCTTTACTGGGTTATCGCTCCATCTCCTCAAGCTCTTGTTCATATGGAAATAAGTCCCATTGAACTATGGTATCAAAGGTATGGCCATCTTCATTATAGGGTCATCCCTATTCAATTGGTTAATGGCATTCCTAATATGAAGCTAGACCATGAAGGTGCATGCAAAGGATGTTCTTTGGGGAAGCATACTAGAAAACCATTTCATCATAGTGAATCTAGATCTAAAGAAATTTTAGATCTCATCCATTCTGATGTGTGCGGGCCCATGTTTGACAAGACACTTGGAGGTCATCTCTACTATGTAACATTCATTGATGACCATTCAAGGAAGACATGACTCTACCTACTCAAAACTAAAGATGAAGTATTTGATAAGTTCAAGGAGTTTAGGGCTGAGGTGGAAACTCTAACCGAAAAGAAGATAAAGACTCTAAGGTCTAACAATGGTGGGGAATACACCTCTAAAGAGTTAATTGCATATTGAAAGGATGTAGGTATTAAGAGGGAACTCATTGTTCCCTACTATCCCAAACAAAATGGATTGCCGGAAAGAAATAATAGGTCAATTGAAGAAGGTATTAGAACTATACTCCTTGATCAAGATCTACCAAAGTTCTTATAGGGTGAAGTAGTGATGACTATCGTGTATAATCAAAATAGAAGTCCTCATAAGAGTATTGATAATACTACACCTGAAGAAGTATTCATAGGAAAGAAGTCGAGTGTGGATCATTTTCACACATTTGGAAGTCCAACATATGTCCATGTTCTGAAGGAGCAGCGAAAGAAGTTGGACTTGACAAGCATCAAGGGTATATTTGTTGGATATAGTCTTTCCTCAAAAGCTTATAGAATCTACATAAAGGAGGGAAGATACATTGAAGTAAGTAGGGATGTCATATTTGATGAGAATCAAGCTTACAAGAAATCAAAGGATATTCCTAATGATTTCGATGACGAAGAGGTTCCCGTATTTGAAGAAGATGAAGCTCATGAGAAATCTACTGCAAATTATGAAGAAGAAGGACGAAGTGAGCCTATTCAATCGGTGGTTATCCCAACCACGAGGAAGAGGCCATATTGGTTGAGAACCACATTAGAAGATGCTGAAGGACATGAAGTTGTGAAAAGTTCCTCCAGGAAAAGTAAGAAACTGAAAAGGTATTCTAGTTATGCTGCATATATGACAAAGTTGGTTGAAGTTGAGCCATCTACATTCTACGAAGATGAGAATGAAGAGGTTTGGAAGAAAGCTATGCAGGAAGAATATCTATCCATCATGAAGAATGGGGTTTGGGAAATCGTTCCCAGACCTAGTGAAAAATTGGTTGTCACATCGAAGTGGATCTATAAGATCAAGCATGGTGTTGATGGAAGTATAGACAAGTATAAAGCAAGGTTCGTTGCAAGGTGTTTCTCTCAAAAGGAAGGCAATGATTATGAAGAAACATTTGCACCTACTGCAAGGTACACTACCATTAAATCACGAGTTTCACTGGCTGCTACAATGGGGTGGAATATCCATCAAATGGATGTTAAGACTACATTTCGGAATGGGACCATCAATGAGGAAGTGTACATCGAACAACTTGAAGGATTTGAAGTGAATAACAGGGACTCTCATGTTTACGGACTCAAGAAGGCTCTATATGGCTTGAAGCAAGCATCAAGGGCATGGTATGCAAGAATGGATGCATATCTTCTCAAGATTGGGTTCGTGAAGAGTATTGTTGATCCGAATATATATATCGAGGTCGTGAATAATGAGCCAATCATTATTCTACTATATGTGGATGTTCTATTCATCACCGATGTAGAACAAAGAATTCAAAAATGAAAGAAGATATTGGCAGCTAAATTTGAGATGAAAGATTTGGGATTGATGCAATACTAGCTAGGTCTAGAAGTATGGCAGAGACTTGGAGAGATATATTTGGGGCAAGGAAAGTACATCATCAAGTTATTGCAAAAAATGGGATGATGGAATCCAAGCCGATGGTTACTCCTATGATCACCAATCTTAAGAGCTTGAGGAAATCCAACTCGAGTCTCGTGGATCCTACCTCATATCATCAGTTGGTGGGTTCCCTGATGTATTTGGTAAAGACTAGGCCAGATATATGTTTTGCAGTGAGCATTCTTAGTCAGTTCCAGTTGGAGCTTTGTCATGATCACTGGATAGCTGCCAAGTATAAAGCAAGGTTCATTGCAAGGGGTTTCTCTCAAAAGGAAGGCATTGATTATGAAGAAACATTTGCACCTACTGCAAGGTACACTTCCATTAAATCACTGGTTTCACTGGTTGCTACAATGGGGTGGAATATCCATCAAATGGATGTTAATACCGCATTTCTGAATGGGACCATCGATGAGGAAGTGTACATCGAACAACCTAAAGGATTTGAAGTGAATAATAGGGACTCTCATGTTTGTAGACTCAAGAAGGCTCTATATGGTTTGAAGCAAGCACCAAGGGCATGGTATGCAAGAATGGCTTGTATGGAAGTATAGACAAGTATAAAGCAAGGTTTGTTGCAAGGGGTTTCTCTCAAAAGGAAGGCATTGATTATGAAGAAACATTTGCACCTACTACAAGGTACACTACCATTAAATGACTGGTTTCACTAGCTGCTACAATGGGGTGGAATATCCATCAAATGGATGTTAAGACTGCATTTCGGAATGGGACCATCGATGAGAAAGTGTACATCGAACAACCTGAAGGATTTGAAGTGAATAGTAGGGACTCTCATGTTTGCAGACTCAAGAAGGCTCTATATGGCTTGAAGCAAGCACCAAGGGCATGGTATGCAAGAATGAATGCATATCTTCTCAGGATTGGGTTCGTGAAGAGTACTGTTGATCCAAATATATATATCAAGGTCATGAATAATGAGCCAATCATTATTCTACTATATGTGGATGATCTATTCATCACCGATGTAGAATGAAGAATTCAAGAATGCAAGAAGATATTGGCAGCGGAATTTGAGATGAAAGATCTGGGATTGATGCATTACTAGCTAGGTCTAGAAGTATGGCAAAGACCTGGGGAGATATATTTGGGGCAAGGAAAGTACATCATCAAGTTATTGCAAAAAAAATGGGATGATGGAATCCAAGCCGATCCTATGATCACCAATCTCAAGAAGTTGAGGAGCTCCAACTCAAGTCTTGTGGATCCTACCTCATATCGTCAGTTGGTGGGTTCCCTGATGTATATGGATCACTGGATAGCTTCCAAACATATATTGAGGTATCTTCGTGGAACTATACATCACTTCCTAAAGTATGATAGTAAGGAAGTCAAGCTAATTGGCTTCACAAACTTTGATTGGGGTGGCAGTGAGATCGATGGAAGGAGCACTTCCGGAGGATGCTTTAGTCTGGGAGCTGCTATGGTCTCATGGATGAGTAGGAGGCAAGATCACGTTGCATTGAGTAGCGCCGAGGCAAAATATGTGGCTGCATGTGAAGTAGGAAAAGAGGTTGTTTGGTTAATGAAGCTTCTGACAGACTTGTTCGAAAAGTCTCTGGGTCCTACTGTGATTAACTACGATAATCAAAGTTGTATCAAAATGTCTGGATATCTCGTGTTTTATTTGAGGACGAAACATATCAATAACAAGTTTCACTTTATTAGGAACTTGGTTCGGGATGGGATCGTGAAGCTAGAATATGTTTTGACAGACGAACATGTAGCAAACATTTTCACAAAGGCTCTTCCTAATAAGAAGTTTGAATATCTAAGGAACCTGTTGGGTTTGGTAGATATTGGTGATTGTATTGATGATAAAGGAATGGAAGAGATTTGTTGAGGCTTTACGAGTGAAGCATTGCCTGGGGGGACATCAAGCTGACGCTATGTGTTGATGTCAGGAATCCCTGAATTGAAAGTGTGGTGTTGTTTATTGAGCTCGGTTTTGGATACACACCTGTATGTTTGTGTTGATGGTTAGCAAGTAAGCTTGATGGTACCTAGAGGGGTTGAAAGCTTGAGTCCACCTTAGTCTCACTTGGATAGATTGCCTTGGTCAGGAATCTAGTCCATGGCATTGCGGTGCCTAAATTATTGAGTGACAGGTTGGATAGATTGCCTTGGCCAGGAATCTAGTCCATGGCATTGCACTGCCTAATTTGTTGAGTGATTGGCTGGATAGATTGCCCTGATCAGGAATCTAGTCCATGGCATTGCGGTGCCTAAAGGTTCTTCATGTTTTCATATAGTTTGAGATCTTCCATTATATTTGTACATTATGAATACCTTCCTAGTTAAGAGGGAGTGTTGGAAAAAGTAACTATGTATGGTCTTCAATAATGTACTTTAGTCATTATGTAATGTACTTGTCAAAAGAATAAAGAAAAGAATATGTATTATTGCAACATTGTCTTATTAAAGCATGGGTTTCATGCTTGGGTTATCATTATATTAGTCAAAGTCCCCATTGTGGACTCCTAATTATATTAGTCAAAGTCCCTATTATGGACTCCTAAGATTAATATTGAGTTTATAGAGTCATTGTACATTCGAAGAGACCCTTCTTGGGCTTTTGGATCATGTAAAAAGGTTTTGTATCAAGCAAAATATGAATTATGTGTCTTGCACATCATGTCGGCCTAAGGAAGATCAAGTTGGCCTAAAGACCTCATTCAAGCCACAAGAAGGCTATATATAGAAGGGAGTCGAAGTCATCTGGAGCACTCACTCTCTCAAGCAATCCGATATCTTCTGGGAAGTGCTGGGGATGCGAAGTCTGCTGCCACAAGTAGGAAAGAAGTGCGAGTTTGAGGGAGTCTCTAAAGAAGAGGAAAATCGAATTTTTGGTGCCTCTTAGGGTTTTGCTGCTGCTGGAGGCTACATGTTGTTGTGATCTGTTGCATAGTTGAAGTTGCTGGAAAGGGTCGAAGATCTTGGAGGCTAACATGGTGTGGAGGGAAAGTCTGGTCTTGGTCTAGGGTGAAGAGTCTCAAAGAATACTATTGAAAGGAAGAATTACTTTGACTGGGTTTTCCCCTCGAGGGGTGTTTTGCACTGGCAAGTGTCTATATCTTGTGTCTCTTGTTTTGTGATCTTCATGTATGTATAATTGCTTGATGAAAGATAAGATAATAAACAAGTAAAAGAAGCCAACAGACTCACAAGTAATTATCAAGATCGGAGAATCAAACCCTACTATAATATCTTTGATTTTGCAACATCTCATTTGGATGTATCTATTTTTGTCTCATGCATCTCTGATCCAATGAAATTGCAGTAACGCTGGTTGTGTTGAGAATTCAATAGGGCAGTAAGTAGGTTAATTCTCTTAACTTGATAACTGCTTGTGTTACCTTTTTACTTATTAGTGTGCGATACATCAAACAACTATCAAAACGATAAGAATAATGACATAGTAAGCCAGGGCCAAAACCCTTCCTCTTGAGGGGAAAACCCGTAAATCTCTTCTCTTCTTATAGATTCTTCAATTGACGAATACCATGATCTAGTGACTCAGACAAATACCCTCCAAGATCAAGATCAACTCGACCTCTCGCTCTAGTGGCTTCGACTTCCCATTGTAGATCCGAAATTCTGGCTCACGGCAACTGCTGCTGCTTCTCTTGGAGACTTCGATCTCCCTTGAATAGCCTTCTCCTCCCTTCGCTTGCCTTTCCTTGAGCCTTAGGGCTAATGAGACACCCCAAGAGACCTTCGCTTGCCTTTCCTTCTCTTCTTCTTCTAAGATCGAACCAGAGATAGTCCCAATGCAGAAACGCTAATTTTGACCTTCTCAAGAGAGAGATCTCGCCCAAGCACTTCGATTTCTTTGATTTATTCTTCTTCGCAACCTCTTCTTTGACTTCTTCTCTACCTCTTCTTTGCATAGAAAATGAGATGAGTGAATGTGTCTAAAGGAGGACGAGTTACTTTCTATATCTAGGCTCTTCCAAGGGGTAGACGTGGCTCTTCATGTAGGCCGACTTGATCTTGGAGGTATTGGGTCTTCAATAAATGACAATGACTCTTTAACCTAGGACGAACCCTAGATGCATTCAATGGTTGCTTGACCTATAAAATAAAAGAACTTGAGCATGAAACCATGCTCCAATAATAATTTCTTTTCATTTTATTATTTACAAGAATACATTTCATACTTATGAAGATCGAACTTAGTAACACATTCTTCAATAGGTTGGAGCAATACTGTAACCCTAAATCTGAAGTTTGTCAAACAACGTTGAGCTGTCTGCATTTTGACTATGATTTAAGGTTGATCCAACACTCTTGTTTAAATTCGATTGCCTCAATTCGTGGTAGGTTCTAGAACAAATTTTATGGATCCTTACAACTCCTATTGATAACAAAGGGCATCCATTGAAGGTTTTGGCATGCATTTGAAGTTACAATGTGGACGATTCATTAACTTTATTTTATGCCTGAAGCTTACACGCTGATTGTGCCACATTTGCACAAGCCTTGTGTTCTGTTTTAAGGTTATGATTGCTAGATTCCCAAAGGTTTAAACGCTACAGTAGAGGCAAACTTGACAAAGGTTTGAACGTCATATGCCTTGAAGCTCCATTGTTGATCACCCAAATATTCTCATCTTGAAATGTGCCAATGAGTGCTGAGAATAATACTTCATCCTTTGTATGTCTTGGTTACTTCCTTCTTAGAAGAAAATATGAGATCCCATACTTCTTTGATGCCCTTCTTGAGATGACTTGCCACCTTCATACACTTCTTTAGGAACTTTGTTAGTTTTTGGTATGTTCTATGCTAGAGCAATTTATTTCAATTTCTTTTCCACATTAGCAATCACATTAGCATAAAGTAAACTGCAGATAGAACATAAATATAAACTGCAGAAGGCAAGCCAAGACAAGAGGACACAAGATGTGGCGCTAGCCAGGGACAAACCTCACAATGTGGGGAAACCATTGATCAATTCTTCTTTTATGTTCTTCAAAGTTCAGCAGAGAAAGTGAGAGAGATAGTACATTTACAATAGAAGTTAATCACTTTGACTTTTGATATCGGCATGAGATCAGTTGAAGACATATTGCTTCAAATGATTCTCTAAGGTGACTCATTCACCTATCATAGTGCTGCATCTCGTTTATTTGCTGCACATTACCGTGTGACACCTCGCTATACTGTCACATGTGTTGAACCTTGATGACTACGCTGCTCTCATCTTCATGCTGCTCATCATGCTGCATCTTCCATGGTCTTATTCATCATCAAGTTGCCCATGCTCATGATCTCATTCATCATTATGCTGCCCATGCTTGTATCATCATGCATATTACCGACAGTTCTGTTTTCCGGCTTTTTCAGCAGTTCCAAATTTTTTGGCTTTTCCGACTTTTTCGACAGTTCCAGCTTTTCCATTTTTTCCGGCTTTTCTGGCAGTTCTGGCTTTTCAGGCTTTTCTAGCAGTTCTGACTTTTTCGGCTTTTCCAGCTTTTGCGGCAGTTCTGGCTTTTCCAGCTTTTCCTTAGGATATCTCCTCCTACTAAAACCCAAAGACAAGTAGAGAGAGGAAGAGATCCAACTGTGTGTAGAAATGACTTGAAGTCCTCTTCTATTTATACTAAAATGTAGAGGTTGAATAAACATGACTGTTGGGCTTCTAAGCCTACATAAGTTGTTGGCTGACTTAACAATTTGTCCATAACATAAATAAATTCATAACTTCATAAATACTTATCGGAATCGGAGGATCGTTAGATCAATCCTACACCTCTCAATGGGAGGGATCCAATAAAAATATCAGCTGCCATAAATAATATGACCCACATCGAGTTTGGCCCTAGTTGCCAATTTTAACACTCTCTCTCAACTAGGGAGAACTCCATCCGCTAATCCATATGTCCAACTGTTCTATCTTCGCCATCAGTGCCCTGCACTGCTCTGCTAGCTCTACTCTGCTTTGTCGGCTCTGCTTTGCTCAACTCAGCGTAGCTCTGCTGAGCTCTGCTGGCTCTGCTTTGCTTAACTCTGCTCAGCTCTGCTCTACTCAGCTTTGCTGAACCATGAAGAAGAAGAATTGATCGAGAATGTGTCATACCATTCTTCACTGACCTGAAGTCAGTGTCAGAGTGTGTACCACTGGTCCCAGACCAGTCCTCAACCGACCCAAAGTCAGTGTCATAGTAGGTACAACTCCTAACTCAACTGAACCGAAGTTAGTGTCATAGTGGGTACAACTCCTACCATTGGTCCCAGACCAGTACTCTACTGACTCGAAGTTAGTCTCATAGTATGTACCACTGGTCCCAGATTAGTCCTCAACCGACCCAAAGTTAGTGTCATAGTGGGTACAACTCCAACCACTGGTCCCAGACTAGTATCATTGATCCTAGATCAATGAAGGTCATCCTAGCATAGGGAGTACGGTAGATACAACGATGCATCCATCGGTACTACTATGGTCC
>APFE030699665.1:3625-84280 GCA_000404065.3 Pinus taeda | reverse complement strand
AACTAATCATCCTGCTACACAATCGTCATGGAGATCACATCATCCCGACCTCATAGGAGAGTTAATCATCCTGCTACACAATTGTCATGGAGAACACATCATCCAGACCTCATAGGAGAACTAATCATCTCGCTACACAATCGTCATGGAGAACACATCATCCAGACCTCACAGGAGAACTAATCATCCTGCTACACAATCGTCATGGAGATCACATCATCCCGACCTCATAGGAGAGTTAATCATCCTGCTACACAATTGTCATGGAGAACACATCATCCAGACCTCATAGGAGAACTAATCATCTCGCTACACAGTCGTCATGGAGAACACATCATCCAGACCTCACAGGAGAATTAGTCATCTTGCTACACAATCGTCATGGAGAACACATCATCCAGACCTCACAAGAGAATTAATCATCCTGCCACACATGAGAGCGAATCATCCTATCCCATAAGAGAGCGAATCATCTTGTCCCACAAGAGAGCGAATCATCTTGTTCACAGGAGAGCGAATCATCCTGTCCACAGGAGAGCGAATCATCCTTTCCCACAAGAGAGCTAATCATCTTGTCCCACAAGAGAGCGAATCATCCTGTCCACAGGAGAGCGAATCATCCTGTCCCACAAGAGAGCGAATCATCTTGTTCCACAAGAGAGCGAATCATCTTGTCCACAGGAGAGTGAATCAGGCTGTCCATAGGAGAGCGAATCATCCTGTCCCAGTGCGCACCACCAGGGGAGGGTGAGTCACCTTGTGGTCGTATGTTGCTCCAGTAAGAACCGCAAGCCCCCAGAGCTCCCAGAGCTCAATGTATGCAACATGCAAGACCCTTTTACAAGGGACTCTCGACGACTCCAAGTCGTTCGGGAAAATCACAAATTTGATCTTTCCCCGAGGCTCTGACAAAGTGTAGTGACTTGTACATCATCTCAGTGCGATGGAGCCTCCTTACTCATCGACTTACCATATCCTAGATAAGGCAGTATCTGATGTCTATCTGCTGGAGCAACCATTGAATACGAGATTCCTCAATAATCGAATCCCACCTTTGGTTGTCACAACGAATCACAGTGGTATTCATCATGTGTACTCACTGAAGGGTTTCCACAACCAACCAACTTCATACAAGGTCATACTCGTAGTTATGTATTCGGCCTCAGCGGTACTTATAACAACTGATTTTTGCTTCCTGCTCATCCATGATATCAAAGCAGAATCCAAAGAGAACCAGCACTGAGAAGTGCTCTAGTGATCCTCCACACTGCCTGCCTAGTCAGCATTCGAATAATCATGTAGTTTTCATATTTCTGGCAATGTATCTCAATCCATGAGAGATTGTGCCCCGAAGATATCTCAGAGGATTCTTGGCACCAATCCAGTGAGGCTCAACCAAATATGAGCTCACCATGCTAACTGTAAAACATATGTCCGAAGTTCACCAAGAACATCAACGTGATTGAGTTTATGAAACTCAGAGGCATTTCCCAAATCTGGTCCGACATCACTACCATATAACTTTTGAAAGTTAATATCCTCGAGATAGTCATAGGCTTGCAGTTTATCATTCCACATTTAGAATCCAACTCCCTCTTACTTCTGCAAATGAGAGGGTCTGCACCTGTCAGAAATAGGCTGTCCTTATGAGGTGCCAGTATGAGAGGTCTATCATCCACAACCTTCGGGTAATGGTTTGGATTGGTTTCACTCCTAGTGAATCTCAGCTTTATCAAACAGCTATCAATCCTCTCATACTACGCCTGGGGTGTTTTGCTTCAAGCCATAGAGGGCTTTCTTCCACCTGTATACATGAGATTCCCGTTCATGAATCTCAAACTCCACGGGTTGTTCCAAACCTGTGGACTTGCTACATGAGGGGAATGGTCCCCATGTAAGATTTTCCTTTGGTACATCTCAGACATGTACCTTCATGCTCTTTTTGAATTTAGGCATCCCGATCACCATTTGACTCACATACCTCCAGTGTTGAGTCAATGGACACGGTCCCCAGTGGACTTGATGCAACCCTAAACTCTAAAACATCTTTGAAAAATCTATTTTCAAACACGTACCTTTCCATTGATGAGTGCCACCCTGAAACCTTAAACTTCCATTTTTAAGATGGACACCAAGTTCTTCTTGCGATTAGGTACATAAAAGAGATCCTAGGGTTCCTTGCTTTCTTTGAAGAGTTGACAATTTCCTTGATGACCTGCATTACTTATCATTCCTTTGATCATTGAAGATGTCCCTAGAATGATTGTTATCTTCATCAAGAGATGTGTCTCTGCTATTCAGACACTCCTTTGCATGATGGCCGAACTTATTGCAACCTTGGCATCTACCTTTCCTTCCACCCTTAGATTTGAACTTCCCAATGAAGTGATCTTCCGCTGTGCCATTCTGATAATATTCTTTGCTTCCACTTCACCCTTAGCAAACTTAGAAGAGAGATGTGGAACTTGTTGATCCTTTTGTCCTTGTCCCAACTGTCTTTGGTGATTGCTCTTTCACTCTTGCTTGGGCATTGTATTCACGTCAGCTCTGATTCCATGTTAATTTTAGGGATGTTCTATACTAGAGCAATTTATTTCAATTTCTTTTCAACATTAGCAATCACATCAGCATAAAGAAAACTGCAGATAGAACATAAATATAATTTGCAGAAGACAAGCCAAGACAAGAGGACACAAGATGTGGTGCTAGGCAGGGACAAACTCCACAATGTGGGGAAACCCTTGATCAATTCTTCTTTTATGTTCTTCAAAGTTCAATAGAGACGTGAGAGAGATAGTACATTTACAATAGAAGTTAATCACTTTGACTTTTGATATTAGAATGAGATTAGTTGAAGACATATTGCCTTAACTGATTCTCTAAGGTGACTCGTTCACCTATCATAGTGCTGCATCTCGTCTATTTGCTGCACATTACCGTGTGACACCTTGTTGTATTGTCACATGTGTTGAACCTTGATGACTGAGCTGCTCTCATCTTCATGCTGCTCATCATGTTGCGTCTTCCATGGTCTTATTCATCATAAAGTTGCCATGCTCATGATCTCATTCATCATTATGCTCCCCATGCTCATCATCATGCATCATTATGTTGCCTTCCTTCGGAGACAGATGCTTTGGCTGTTTTGGCAGTTCCCAGGAGTTCCAGCTTTTCCGACAGTTCTGATATTTCTGGCTTTTTCGGTATTTCCAGCTTTTCCAGCATTTCCGGCTTTTTCGACAGTTCCGGGTTTTCAGGCAGTTCCGGATTTTTCGACAGTTTTAGCTTTTTCGGCTATTTCTACTTTTTCGGCAGTTCTGAATTTTCTTTCTTTTCTGGCAGTTTCAGCTTTTCCGGCTTTTCCCGCAGCTTCGACAATTTCGGCTTTTCCAGATTTTCCTTAGGATCTCTCCTCCTACTAAAACCCACCTCCTACTAAAACCCAAAGGCAAGTAGAGAGAGGAAGAGATCCTAGTGTGTGTAGAAATGACTTGAAGTCCTCTTCTATTTATACTAAAACGTAGAGGTTGAATAGACATGACTCTTGGGCTTCTGAGCCTACATAAGTTGCTGGCCGACTTAACAATTTTTCCATAACATAAATAAATTCATAACTTCATAAATATTTATCGGAATCGGATGATCTTTAGATCAATCCTACACCTCTCAATGAGAGGGATCCAATAAAAATATCAGCTGCCATAAATGATATGACCCACATGGAGTTTTTCCCTAGTTGCCAATTTTAACAAACTTCTTCAGTGTAGTAGAGATCTTCATTATGCCCTTAGCCAACCTTAGTTTTGAAACCATGTTGAGAAATCTATAGGGCAATAGTTAGAATGATTTCTCTTTTCTTGATAACTGCGTGTGATCTCTTTTTACTTTTTCTTACTTATTAGCTTCTTCACTTATTCTTATGTTTATATACCATCAAACAACTACCAAAACAAGAAGAACGATAGTACATAAGGACAAAAAATGTAGGCTGCAAGCTAGGGCCAAAACGTCTCCACTTGAGAGGAAAACCCGTATTCCCTTCTCTTCTTATAGACTCTTCAATTGACGAATTCCAAGACATCTAGACCAAGACCAATACCCTTCAAGACCAAGTCTAACCCTTTCGGATGATGTGTTGCCTTTTGTTAAAGCTAGGTTGCACGAAACGGGGAAACGGGTATGAGTTTCCGAAACGGGAAGTGATACGAAACGCGACCTCCCCAAATTTTGGAAATAGGGAAACACACACACACACACACACACACACACACACACACACACACACACATATATATATAAGGACATTTAAGAAATATGTGCAATCATAAAGCATATATGATACATTCTAATTTATTACATTTTGATAAAATTGTCAATTGTCAATGCATAAACTATAAGTATCTAAATTTACATCACATTTACTCATGAATGATCACATAATGAAAATAGAAATATCCAAAATCAGCCACGAGAAATTTCTAATTTCTTGTCTCGTGCTTGATTGGGAGTCTCCTCCTACATAGTCGAACGACCTTAGTGCTCTTGATTAAATACAAGTTTCATACCCTAGTACCCTACATGCTCTTCATTATTGGGAGTCTCCCCTACATAGAGGACTTGGTTCTCTTGATTAAATACAAGTTCCATACCCTAGTACATGATAAATTCCAATGGAAACATTGCAATCCCCCCAATCCTGAAATCCTGAAAAACAGATAAGTTTGCTGGATTTTGAGTGAGATTTAAAATTCTACTTTCTCCATATGATATCCAATGAGGGCGAAACCACTCTCAAACATCCTGAGTCATTTCATGGTAATGTTAAAAATTTAAGTAAAATGATGAAAATTAAAAATAAAGGAGAGTATCACTTTTACTTTAAGAATTTAACATTACCATGAACTGCATATCAACACTAGGGCAAAAGTTCACTTTTATAACTTTAGACAAGCATCTAGAAGCAACTAGAAGTCATTAGGATAACCTAAAAATAAATTAGAAAACAAACTAAAAAAAATAAATAAAAAAAACACAAGTAAAACGCTGAAACATGAGTCGTACGGCCCTGAAACGCGTTTTAGGCCGTACTGGCCACGTTTTAGTTTCGTGAAATGTGGTAGTATGGCCTGAAACACGTTTCAGGGTCGTACCACACGCGTTTCAGCGTTTCGTACCCGTTTTCGTTCGGAAACACCCACCCTGCCCTACATTTCCTGCAACAGTGTTAAAGTCAAACGCAGTCAAATTTATTCTAACAACACAACTTCGACCCCCAATTTCAGAATTTCGGCCTCTAATGCAGGTTTGAATTTTTCAGCCCTCCCAAGTTCCAACAGCAACTGTTGCCATATGTGTGAGCTTATTTTGGACTCCCAAGGCTTCTTCAGACCTTCTCTTGGCTTTCTCCTTCTTTTGGTGCTTGAGGATGACCTAATGTGATCTTCGTTGACCTTCTTTCTCTTCTCTCTTCAAGATCGAACCTGCAGAAGAAAAACCATAGTCCAACAGTAAAAACCCTAGCCTTCCTTCGCACGTGTGAGAGAGAAATATCCCATAAACAAGTTTTCTTTGTCTCTTTCCTTCTTCGTTGCCTTCTTTCTCTTCTTCTTCACTCGGATGAATAGTGATGAATGTGTTCCAAGGAGGTTGAGTTCCCTCCTTTATATAGGCTTCTAAGAAACAGGCTGACTTCGCAACTGCCAGGCCGACTTGGTCTTGAATGGTATTTTGACACTTTTAAAGACAAAAATAATTTTCTTTACAAGTTACAATGTGCCTGTTGCGGTCTTGAACTTATGACAGTGACTTTTTTGACTTCCTGACCTAGGACAAATCATAGAGGCACTCAATGGGTGCTTGACCTCTAAAATAAAAGAGCTTGACCATGAAACCCATGCTCCAATAATAAGAATAATAATTTTTCTTTCATTTTACAGTATACAAGAATCAAAATTACATTTCATGTTTATGAAGATCGAACCTAGTTACACATTTTTCAACGGAGTCCACTAGAGCTGCTATCTACCCTATATTATTAAATCGTACAATCACTAGCCACAATCAAATTAGTCTTCGTACGTAAAAGATTAGCTGTACAATTCAATTAAGCTGTTAGTAATCAAAGAGATATACATTTTACTGCTCATTGTGTTAAGGATTTGTGAGTGGGTTCATTCTCGAAGGTTGTCGTGACTATCTTGGCAGAATGTGGTGCCACCGATTCCTACCATCCAACATGATCATTCAAATCAAATTCAACACGACATCAACCAATTCCTACCATCCAATATGACCATTCAAATCGAATTCAACACGACATAAAATTAAATTCAAGATTATAAACTCTATTGCAAAAGTACCCCTGGGGTTTCATTTTAAATAAGTGTAATCAAAAGGTTAAAAAAAGAAGAAGAAGAGTTTAATTTAAGGCAAAGAGTCATTATAAAAAAGAAAAGAAAAAATAATTGATTAAAAGGATACAATTATTGAAGAGGGTAGAAGTTATATTACAAGTATATATAAAGGTGGGTTATTTAAAGGCAAGTTAAGGTTAACAAGTTCAAAATAAGGTTATAAAGTTACTTAAAGGTTTTATAATTAAAAGGCGTTCAAGACATAAAAAAGTTTTGAAGTATAAAAGGAAAATATAATTATATCTTTATATATATTATAGAAAGGTTTTTTTTGTATCCAAAGTTTTTTTTTGAGAAAAAGATACTTAAGAAGTAAGGAGGAATATGATTTAAATATAAGAAGGCTTCAAGGAAAAAAATGAAGTTTATAATAGTTACTATTAAAAGTTACAAGATTATTTAGAAAGTCTAAGAGAGGCATTATAAAAATAATACCTATATAATAAAATATCAACAACAAAATATTACTGTATTAGATTAAACACAAAAAAGGAGTCAACCTTTCTAGAGAAAGGAATGGAGTCTAATTCAGAAATGAAGGATGATTTTCAAAAATTTCATATAACTATGCTTTAGAACTATTTATTATTAAAGGGTCAATTGGAAGAAAAAATGTTACTATTTCTATCTCGCCTGTCAAAGATGAAAATTATATAAAACCCAAAATTGCAAATCAATTAGTGATTCTTGAATCAAATATAATCGAAAAATTAGATTGTTTTGAAAAAAAATGACATAACCAATTTATAGTTAAACATTTGGGATTATACATTTATATCTCAATTCTTAGTTCGATCCCTACGAAGCGATCGAGGTGACATTATTCTGGTTTCACCCTGGATGGAAATTTTAGGGTCCATCCTAAATATGAAGGATACGTTTTTAACATTTTCCTACAGGAAGAAAAAAATTACACTATAGGACATTACATTGAAATTAGATTCAGTAACACCAAAAGACATAAGATATCACAAAAGTAAATTTTCAAGAAAGTAAAAAAATGATACAAAATATGCAAAGGGAAGTTGACAAAATCACCACTGATAAAAATGAAGAAGTTTCTTGACATAAGAACCACAGTGAAAAATTATTGACCCAAATTCAGAAGCTTAAGAAGGACAAGAGGTTGTTGGAAAACAAAGTACAACAACCTATCAAAGAAGGAAGCGTTGAAATCGTCAAATGTAAAAATTCAAGTTGAAGAAGAATGAAAGAATACCGATCTAGTGAACACTACAATTCAATAAGATGAAAATTCTGTAACCAACTCAACAACATCAATATTTGAAGTAAATCAGGGAATTGCCACACACATGATAGGGGAAAATCAAACCACAAGAACTCCTTATCGACATTCGAATTACAGGAGCAGGGAAATCAATCATTTTGCATATTTGTATCACTCAAAATAGAAACAAGGAACTTATGTTCCTAAGACTACTAATGTCAGTGCAATTCAGTGTTGTGATAAAAATTCACACGAAGTATCTAGTAATAGCAAGATTCCACAAAAGATTAATTTAGGACGGTCAAATTCCTACTTAGTTCGACAATTTTGTTTATCATTCAGAGGCGCTGAAGAAAATGTAACTAGGTTCGGTCTTCATAAATAAACTTTTGATATTTGTATTATTCAAGAAAAGAAATATTATTTTTATAATATATATCAATGAGTTTCTTTCTTATTGAAATAGGTCTAGCACATGTTAGAGTGCTATAGGTGAGTCAAATGGTCAAAAGAAAATGTTGAAGACCTTAAGGGCATGGTACTATAGGTATACTTCTGTGTTAAAGTCAAAGAAAACACCTCCAAGCAAAGTCAAGTCTCCTCCTGTTAATTTTAGGCAACAATGGTATGTTCTATGCTTTAGAGCAATTTTACTTCAATTTCTTTATTAGCCTAGTACCAATGTTCGGATTAGCAATCATATCAACATGCTAGTAAATGTAGATAGAACATAAACATAAACAATAGAAGACAAGCCCAAACAAGAGGACACAAGATGTGGCACCAGCCAGGGACAAACCCCAATGTGGGGAAACTCTTGATCAAATCTTCTTTTAGTCTTCAATAGTTCACTAGAGAGAGATAGTACAATTTACAAGTCTGATAATTTATAACACCAACAAAGGAGCCCTAACTAGAAAAGTCAATGTTGGTCGACAGGGTAGATTAGACCCTCAGCAAATCGGTCAACTTCAGTGAACCTCAACCTCCAAACAACAAGATAAAACAACCCTCAAAACAGTCAAATTCAACCTAGTCAAAGTTTGGTCAAACATCCCACTTGCAGTTAGCCCTAGCTAAAGTCAACTATAAACGTTTGGAATTGATTTATGTGCCCAGAAATGCAGCTCTCCCCAACAAAGATAACCCTCACAAAAACGCAATCAAAGGAGGTCAACACATGCTGGTCAACGCTTGGTCAAACTATCCAGAAATTCGGTCTCTTGAAATTTCAGACTCCTGAAATTTCGGCCTCCTGAAATTTCGCTCTCCTGAAATTTTGGACGTGTGGAGAGAGAGGCCCAAAAATCTGTACCCAATCAATGAGGAGAGAGAGAGAGAAGTGTGAAGATGAGTGTGTCCAAATGAGGCTAAGTCACCTTCTATATATATGCAACGTTGATGATGAATAGACGTGACTGTTGGGCCTCTGAGCCTACATAAGTTTGCTGGTTGACCTTGAAAATTTGACCATAATCAAAATAGATTCATAACTTCATTTGTACATGTCAGAATGGGATGATCTTTAGATCTATCCTACACCTCTTGGAGAGAGGAATCCAAGAAAAATATCAGTTGCCATAAATAAGATGACCCATGTGGAGTTTGGCCCTCGTTGCCAATTTTAAAACTCCCTCTCAATGAGGGAGAACACCATCTGCTAATACAACTGCCAATCTATACTATCAATGCACTGCTCTGCACTGCTTTGCTCTGTTGAACTATGAAGAAGAAGTGATCGAGAATGTATCATACCATTCTCTACTGACCCGAAGTCAATGCCAATCAAAGGAGAGTATGTCATACCACTCTTATTGACCCGAAGTTAGTTCCAATCAAAAGAGAGTGTCTCATACCACTCTTACTGACTCGAAGTCAGTTCCAATTGATCCCATATCAATATCGATCATCCTAGCATAGGTAGTACAGTAGTACATGATGCGTCCATCAACAGTACTATGGTCCCTATCCTCATTTCCCTACTCATTGCCTAGATGAGAGGTACTTCCCATGAGTCCTAGACTGCATGGGTAGAATGTCTCAATAGGAGAAGGATGAACCACTGATCCTGCCTACATGTCGCCAAGGGTTATCGCAGGGGAAGGCTGAACTACTCACATTGTACACAACAAACCACCAGGGGAAGGTTGAACCGCTCACCCTATGGTTGCTCATCGCTCCAAGAAGTACCCCAAGCCCCTCGGAGCTCCCAGAGCTCAATGTCCATCTCATATAGGACCCTCATAAGAGGGTCTCTCCATGACTCCAAGTCGTTCTCGGAAGGCCAAGAACTTGACCTTCCCCAGGGGGTTTGTTCGAATATTGACGACTTGCTCATCAGTCCCAATGTGATGGAGCCCTATTGCTCCTCGTTGTACCATATCCTCGATAAAGTGGATCTAGATGCTTGGAGCGATCATGAAACACAGGATTCTCTAATAATTGGATTCCACTTTGGTTGTCGCAAAGGATCACGGTGGTATCCAACACATGTCGAAACATCTTACTGAAGAGCTTCCTCAACCAAACAGCTTCACAGGAGGCCATACTAGCAGCTATGCATTCGACCTCGACGGTGCTCAAGGCAACTGATTTCTACGTCCTGCTCATCCAGGATATCGAAGTAGAACCCAAAGAAAAACAACATTCAGAAGTGCTCTTGCGATCCACCACACTGCCAACCCAATCAACATCAAAATAACCATGCAGCCTCACATCTCCGGCAGTGTATCTCAGTCCATGAGTGATTGTGCCCCGAAGATATCTCATAAGATTCTTGGCACCAATCCAATGTATATGATGAGGCTGAACCATATATTGGCTCAATGTATTAATTGCAAAACATATGTCCAGATGGGAGTTCACCAAGAACATTAGTGCTCCTATGAGTTGACAATACTTAGAAGCATTTCCCAATTCAGGGTCCAACAACACTACCACATAACTTCATAAAGTTATGTTCCATTGGAGTAGTCACAAGCTTGTAGTCCACCATCCCAAATATTTCCAATATCTTCACAACATATTTTCCTTGAGAGAGGAAAATTTCACCTGGCTCTTGCCAGACCTCCAACCCTAGTAAATAGTGCACCGATCCTAGGTCCTTCATCTCAAATCCATAAGGCAACTCCCTCTTACGTTTGTGGATGAGAGGGTCTGCACTTCCATCAACTCCATGCTTGATTTTGTAGAGCCACTTAGAGGTGACAACCGATTTGTCCTGGGGTTTAGGGACCACATCCCAGACATCATTCTTCATAATTGACTCATATTCTTCATTCATAGCATCCTTCTATACTTGATGCTTCACGACTTCTTCGAATGATGAAGGCTCATTTTGAATGATAGTGCTCATGGCAGTGAAATATCCTTGATACTTGTTCGACTTCTTGCTTTCACAAAAAGTCCCCCTTGGTGCAATGTGTTTCTCAGCATCTTCGAGAGTCTCCTTAAGCCATGAGGTCTCCTTTTGGAGGAGGAGGGCTTATGAGGAGGATCAATAGGATCCATAGGTTTATCAACATCAGACATCATTTCGTCTTCTTTTGCACCTTGATTTCCGGTTTCAACTTCTTTGTCCTCCCTTAGAATAGGAAGGTTGTTGATCTTCCTGAGGGCCATATCTTCATCGAAGGTGACATCATGACTTATCTTAACTTCCTTTTGACTAGTCACATAAATTCTATATCTCTTAGAATTTTCACTATAGCCCACAAAGATTCCTTTCTTCCTAGATGAAACCAATTTGCTTCTTTTCTCTTTCGGCACATGAAAATATACGGGACTTCCAAAAATTCTAAAATGAGAGACATCGGGTTTCTTTCCAGTGAACATTTCTTCGGGAGTCTTGGAGGCCAATGCTTGATGAGGGTATCGATTTTGAACATACACGACGGTATTGGCAGCTTCAGCCCATAGGAACTTCGGAAGGCCTTGATCATGAAGCATGGTACCAACTGCTTCTACAATAGAGCGATTCTTTCTTCAGCCACACCATTATGCTCAGGAGTGTATGGCTTTGTAGTCTCTCTCTTAATGCCAGCTTCTCTACAAAAATCTTGGAATTCATTGGATTTGTACTCAGTCCCATTATCAGTCCTCAATATCTTGATTTTCTTCTTAGATTGGTTTTTGATCAAGGTTTTGAAGTGTCAGAACAGGTGAACACTTCATCCTTCTTCTTCTTCAAGAAGTAGATCCAGGTCTTGCGAGAATAATCATCCATAAAGGTGAGATAACATAAATATCCTCCCAAAGAGTTTACGGGCATCATACCAGATATGTCGGAGTGGATCAATTGCAATATATCTGTGGTCTTGCTAGTACATGAGGGGAATGGTCCCACTGTAAGTTTTCATTCGGCACATCTCGGACATACACCTTCATGCTCTACTTTGAACTCGGGCATACCTGTCACCATCTATCTCACATCGGGTAGGGCCTTATAATGAAGACGGTAAAACCTCTGGTGCCATAGTTCAGATTGTAGAGATGTGTCGCAAGACATGGCTCCCAATGGACTTCCTCCAACTTGATACAAAGTGTCAATCCTGAACCCAAGATTAAAAGCATTTTAAATTTTTTTTTTCCCAAACACGTACCTTTCCATTGATGAATGCTACCTTGAATCGTTTTCTCTCCATGGCTGAAATGGACACCAGGTTCTTCTTGAGATCAGGTACATATAATACTTCTTGCAAATGAATAGTGTTACCTTGATTCAATTGAAGGGTAACCATCCCTACTACATTCACGTGATAGGTGGCATCGTCTCCAAGGATGATCTCCAAGTTTGTCTCCTTTTCTATCAGATTAGAGAGGGCTTCCTTGTATCCGGTGAAGTGCCTTGAGGCACCACTATCAGTCAGCCAATTTCCCAAAGACTTCGGAGGAGAGGCAGTGGAGAGGGCTGATATAAGATAGTACTCGTTTTGCTTATTGTTATCAACATTTGATTCTTCATACCTGAATTTCCTTGATTTCTTGGAGGGTCTACCATTTCCTTGATGTCCCGCATTCCTTTTTCCTTTGCCATTGGACCTACTATTCCTTTGATCATTGTTGTTGAAGTTGCCCCTGGAATGATTGTGATCATCATCATGCGATGTCCCCCTTCTATTTGGATACTCCCTTGCATAGTGGCCAAACTTATTGCAAACAAAGCACCTGCCCTTCCTTCCTCCCTTAGATCCAGGCTTTCCATGGAAATGACCTTTAGACCTTGTATTATTTGTCCTTTTGGCATGAGCGGAGAATGCGGTGGGGTTGCTTCTATTAGAAGGCATTTCTTGCTCCACCATTCTTGTTTCTTCTTGAATGCATCTTGACATCAATTCTTCAAACTCTGGAATTCGATCATTGTTGAGGACGTGGTTCTAAATACATACCACTCAGGTGGGAGTCCTCCAAGGGTGGTGAGAGTAAGTTCCTTGTCAGGAATGACTTCTCCAATCGAGAGTAGGTCAATCTTGATCTCAGTAATCATCAAGAAATTCGATTGAATATCCTCGTCCTTGCCCTTCTTAATATCCTTCAACTTATTCTTGAGAAATAGAATTTGATTATCATTTCTAACCTTTAACATGCCGACTACCCTGTCGTAGATCTCCTTGGAGGTATTCAATTTGGAGATGTAGGCCACCAGATGCTTGTCAATGGAATCCTTGATAAACTTCTTCACTTAGACTTCAGCCTTGTTGTACTTGGTCTTCGTAGCAGTCGGTGCATTTGAAGGAGGTTCAAGGATTTTACCTTACACATAGTCCATCACTTCTTTTTCTTCCAAGGTCAAATCAGGAGACATCTTCCATCCATGATAGTCAGATTTATAATGGAGCTTGTCTTCAGCCGGGAAGTAGGATGAGGAACACATTGAACCTTTTGTCCTTGTCCTACTGCATTTGTTGATTGCTCTTTCACTCTTGCTTGGGCTTTGTCTTCACCTCAACTTTGATACCATGTTAATTTTAGGCAACAATGGTATGTTCTATGCTTTAGAGCAATTTTACCTCAATTTATTTATTAGCCCAGTATCAATATTCAAATTAGCAATCACGTCAACATGATAGTAAAATGCAGATAGAACATAAACGTAAACAGTAGAAGACAAGCCAAGACAAGAGGACACAAGATGTGGCACCAACCAGCGAAAAACCTCAATGTGGGGAAACGCTTGATCAAATCTTCTTTTAGTATTCAATAGTTCAACAGAGAGAGATAGTACAATTTACAAATCTAATTTTTTATAACAACAACAAAAGAGCCCTAACTAGAAAAGTAAACACTGGTCAATAAGGCAGATTTGACCCTCAACAAATTGGTTAACTTTAGTCAACTTCGGCCTCCAAACAACAAGATAAAACAACCCTCAAAATAGTCAAATTCAACTTAGTCAAAGTCTGGTCAAATAGCCCACCCGCGGTCAACCCTAGTTGCAGTTAACACTGGTCAACAGTCAACGTTTAGCCTCGATTTCTATGCCTATAAATGCGGCCTGCCCAATAGAGATAGCCCTCACAAAAACATAGTCAAAGGAGGTCAACACATGCTGGTCAATGCTTCGTCAAACTGCCCAGAAATTTGGCCTCGTGAAATTTCGGCCTCTTGAAATTTCGGCCTCCTGAAATTTCGCTGTCCTAAAATTTCGGCCTCCTGAAATTTCGAACGTGTGGAGAGAAAGGCCCAAAAATTTGTACCCAATCAATGAGGAGAGAGAGAGATGTGTGAAGATGAGTGTGTCCAAATGAGGCTAAGTCACCTTCTATTTATATGCAATGTTGAGGATGAATAGATGTGATTGTTGGGCTTCTGAGTCTACATAAGTTTGCTGGCCGACCTTGACAATTTAAACATAATCAAAATAAATTCATAACTTCATTAGTACATGTCAGAATTGGATGATCTTTAGATCAATGCTACAACTCTCGAAGAGAGGAATCCAAGAAAAATGTCAGCTGTCATAAATAAGATGACCCATGTGGAGTTTGGCCTTAGTTGCCAATTTTAACACCTCCAAAGCAAAGACACCTCCAAAGAAGCAATCCGAGCTATAAACTTCAAGTCGGCCTACAAACAACAAGTCGGCCTAAAGGAGGGACAATGCTCTGTATATGGAGGTTGTCCACTCCTCTAAGGATAACGCAATTCACCTCTGAAATTTGCGAATTAAAGGAACTAGTAAAGGGTGATCAAGTGACAAGAAAGGGAGCCTCTAGTGCAGTGTACAAGGTGAAGTCTAGGCCGAGGTTAAGAGGACTGTTTTCTAGGGTAGAAAACAATCACATGTGCGAGAAACAAAGCCTCTTCCTACGGTCATTACAACATTATCATCACAGTCACATAACTTCGTTGTTTGGGCAATCTAAGTAGGACTATGAGGCCCCTCACTTAAGCTAAGAAGGAAATCTCTCAAGCGAAGAAGGAAGAGATCAACATCACAAGGAAAACAATCACATGAGAGAAGGTAAAGAGGCTGTCTCTGCTGTCATAACAACCCTCCCATTACAATCATACAAGTTCGTTGGTTGGTGAAGAGAAGAAAGGAATCATCATAAGAAAAGGGTCTCAGTAAAGGTATTTCTTCTAGAGTAAGTGCAACAAGGTTTACCAACAGTTGAAAGAAGAATGAAGTCCCTGAAGGAGGAGGAGGAAGTGTTAGGGAATGAAGTGCCAGAAGAAGGAAGTGTTGGGGAACAAAGTGCTGAAAGGAGAAAAGACTTGACTTGTGCTTGGAGGATATTCTTGTCATGGGTTTAGGTTTTGGCAGTGATCAATTAGAAGCTTCAATAAGAGAAACTTACTAAAGGGTTTTCCTCTTAAGAGAAGAGAGGTTTTGGCCTTGACAGAGAGCCAACATTTGTGTTCTTGTCTTTATGTTTTTGGCAGCAGTTTGATGAAACACACTAATAATAAGAAGAAGATCAAGCTAAGATAATTGTAAAGTTGCTCACACATTGTTATCAAGTAAAGAAGAATCCTAATATACATCATTGCCCTTTATTCTTCAACAGAAGGATCCTATCATCTTGTATTATCAAAGATAGCAAATCGAATAATTCCGAAAGATGCGAATAGATTGCAAGACAAAGAAAGACAATCGGCTTTGAGGACAAAACTTTTTAAGAGGAAGAACAATGTTATAAATTATAATATATATAATCATTAATAGATTGTTCTTATTATTAACACGACACAACAACAATATATAATAAAAAAAATTATTATTGTTAAATAATAATAACAATCATAATAATGATATTATATATAAATAATAAATATAAATAATAATAACAATCATAATAATGATTAATTAGTGATTAGTATAGAAGAGACATGTCTCTAAGGACATTACTTTTCATGAAGGGGCACCTGCCTAGGTATATAAACGGACCTTCATTTGCAACAATTCCGTCATTTCATATCTTTTGTACATTTCTTATATAAATATATTATTATCCTATCATGGATATTTATATATTTTAGATCTTTTGAGTATTTTGTTGTGTATACGAACTTTGTTCGTTACATTTTCCCATACGCTAACTTGTGTCCCAACCATCTTTTGCATTTTGATTTTCTTCTTTTTCTTTCATTGTATTCATAATATGCTTTTTCATTCTTTTCGCTGCATTAGTGTCCAGGGCAATGTTTCCCTACTAAAGGATTGTGGACAAGATGGTGTCAAATCTCAATGAACCAATGACAAGATAGACCTGAAGAATGGAGGTGGTAATGGGTTTGTAAGGGGCAGTTTATCACTCATCATGTTTGGGACATACTTGGGTTCCTTTTGATGAAATGCAACGTGAAGTGCTCATGAATTGAGTGTTGGCTAATGAGGAGGGTAGAGCTCATGATAGAATTTTTTTGTTATATATATAATAACAATCATAATAATGATTATTTAGTGATTAGTATAGAAGAGGCATGTCTCTAAGGATATGACAGTTCATGAAGGGGCACCTTCCTAGGTATATAAGCGGGCCCTCATTTGTAACAATTCCATCACATCATATCTTCCATAAATTTCTTATATAAATATATTATTGTCCTATCATGGATATTTATATATTTCAGATCTTTTAAGTGTTCTGCTACATATACGAACTTTGTTCGTTACATTTTCCCATGGCTAACTTATGTTCCAACCATCTTTTGCATTTTGATTTTCTTCTTTTTCTCTCATTGTGGCCATAATATGTGTTTTCATTCTTTTAGTTGCATTAGCCTCCAGGGAAATGTTTCCCTACTCAAGGATTGTGAACAAGATGGTGTCAAATCCCAATGAACCAATGATAAGTTAGACCTGAAGAATGGAGGTGGTATAAGGGGTGTGTAATGTGAAATGGAAAGAGTAGGGAAACATGAACATGCTAGTTCAATCTGGGTTTTCCAAGTAGTGCTCCTCCTATAACCCTATGGCCTCAAAGGAGGTCCCACTGGACTAGGGCTAAAGATTAACACTCCTAGTAAGGTGAGAGAACAGATTCACTATCAAGATCGGTCAATCTTCCAAACCACCCATTAATCCATGCTAATGGAGTAGAATAAATCAAACAATATATATTATATATATATATATATATAATATATATATATATATTATATATATATATAACGAATGTAGGATGATTTACAGAGTGAGAGGCTCAGGCTTAAATACAACCTCTTAGTGAATGGGCATGATCTTTGATCATGCCCTATGCCCTAATTAATTAATAGTCTTACCAAATACTAATTTTTTATATAAAATTGCCTTCCTCCCAAAAATATGCTTCATCTTCAAAGCATACGTAACGATGGATGTTGTTGATGAAAAGCTTTAGTCTCCCAAGAAGCTTCTTCTTCTTGTAAGTCCTTCCACTTGATTAGGTATTCGTTGATTACTCGAGATCACAATTTCTTTTCCCTGATGAAGATGATGCCTTCTGGTTCGAGAATGACCCTTCCTTCATCATCTAACGATGGAAGTGTTGTTTGTGTTGATTGATGTTCACCAAGTGCTTTTTTAAGGCAAGATACATGGAAAACGTTGTGAACACCACTTTTATTAGGAAGGTTTAAACGATAAGCTACTTGATTGATCTTTTTGTTGATTTGGTATGGCCCATAAAACTTTATTGCTAATTTGTTTTTTCCTTTTTGTTTTAAGGATAACTGCTTGTATGGGTGGAGTTTAACAAATACCCAATCTCCAACTTCAAATTCTCTCTCAGTTCTATTTCGATCAGTTTGCTGCTTCATACGATTCCTTGCATTATTTAGATTTTCTTTTAGAGTTTGGACGACTTTTTGGGTTTCTTCTAATTGGTGTTTAACAACTGGCAGCTTTGTGTCGATGATAGCAAAGTCCTTCAATTTCGGAGGTTTGTAACCGTACAAAGCTTGAAAAGGAGTCATTTTCGCTGATGTGTGGTATGTGGAATTGTACCACCATTCAGCGAGATGTAACCACTGAACCCACTTATTTTGTTTATCTGTAGCGTAACAACATAGGTAAGCTTCGAAAAATTTATTGAAAACCTCTGTTTGGCTATCTGTTTGAGTATGGTAAGCAAAACTCATGTTGAGGTAGGTTCCTATATGATTGAATAATTCCTTCCAAAAATTACCCTTAAATTTGGCATCTCTATCGCTGATTATGACCTTTGGAAATCCGTGTAATTTGTAAATATTTTTTCAAAATATCTCAGTGATTTGTTTTGCTGAGTCCGATTTCTTCATTGCAATAAAGTGAGCATACTTGGTGAGTCTGTCGACTACTACAACAATCTTATCCTTACCATCATATATAGGTAAACCTTCAATAAAGTCCATTGATATTTCTTCCCTTGTCTGATTTGGAATGTTTAAGGGATGAAGTAGTCCGGGTGTCATAATATTTTCTCTTTTATTCCTTTGACATTTATCACATTCTGCGACATATTTTTGAATATCATTGCTCATCCCTTCCAAAAGAATGACTGGCGTGCGTTGTAATAGGTTTTAAAGTATCTTACATGGCCAACCAACAATGAATCATGCTACTCTTTTAGAACCTTAGCTTTAAATTTTGAATCTGCATTCAGATGAATTTGTCCCTTGTACCATAGAATATTTTTCTTCCATTCAAATTTTGAATTCTGAGGAAGATTATTGATTATAGCAATTGTTTCTAGATTTTTTGTGTATTCACTTCGAATCTCATTAAGCCATTCAGGAATAACCACTAACACTGCGAGTAATGTTGGTTCTTCGTCTCTCCTCGAGAAGGCATCAACTACTATGCTATCTTTCCATTTCTTGTGTAATATGTCCATGTCAAAGGTAGCGATTTTTTCTATCCACTTTTGTTGTTCTGTAGATAGCTTTTTTTGCTGGAGAGGATGTTGAAGACTATTATGATCTGTTCATATTAAGAACTTACTTGCCAAGAGATATTGTCTCCATTTGGCTAATGCATGCATAATAGCAAGCATTTCCTTGTTGTATGTAGACTTGAAACGTTCGTGCTTATTGAGATTTCTGCTTTCGAACACGATTGGATGACCATCCTGCATTAGTACTGCTCCTATGCCAAAACCTGAAGCGTCACATTCAATTACAATTGGTTTTGAGAGTTTGGAGTTGCTAATACAGGGGCATTAGACATAACTTTCTTCAAATCTTCAAAACATTTTCCTACTTCATCATTCCATCGAAATTAGTTATTCATTAGAAGGTTTGATAGGGGTGCGGTTATATGGGCGTAGTTTTTAATAAATCTTCAATAATATCCGCTCAACCCTAAGAATCCTCTTAGTTTGGAGATATTAGTTGGTTTGGGCCACTCCCTTATAGCCTTGATCTTGTTAGGATCTACTTTAACTCCTTCTTTGGATATTATATGTCCGAGATATTCTACTTCTTCCTTCCCAAAGGTACATTTGGACTTCTTGGCATAGAACTGATGCTCTTCCAATAGTGTAAGAACTTTCTCCAAGTGTTGTAGGTGCTCCTTCCAAGTTTTACTGTAAATTAAAATGTCATCAAAAAACACTAACACGAACTTCCTTAAATATGGATGGAATAACTCATTCAGAGTGGCTTGGAATGTTGCTCGTGCATTGGTTAACCCCAAAGGAATTACTTTAAATTCGTAGTGACCTTCATGTGTTCGGAACACAGTTTTTGGTATGTCTTTGAATTTTGAGAAATATTAGCGCCGTGTAGTTCATCCAACGTTTCATCGATGAAGGGGATTAGGAACTTGTTTTTAGCTGTTATTTTGTTTAGTCCTCAATAATCGATGCATAACTTGAATGATCCATCTTTTTTCCGCACCAATACAATGAGAGCAGCATACGAACTTTTACTTTTTGAAATGATGCCACACTTCAGAAGATCTTGGATTAATCTCTCAATTTCCGTTTTTTGATGATGGGGATATCGATACGGTTTGATGTTGTCGGGGTTTGATCTTGCTTGGAATTCTGTTGTATGCTCGATTTCTTTATTAGGGGGAATTTTCATGGGCAGGTCTTGGAATATTTTTTCGTGCTTCTGAATTAGCTCTTGTACTTTTGGTGCTTCTTCGCTGATCAATTTTGAAGTTAACATTTCTAATTGGTGACATTGTACTACATAGGTTGGTGCTCCTTTTCGAATCATTTTCATCATTTGGGATGATGATACAATTTGATTCTTAGGTGCTTGGAATCCATATAACTTGTATTTCTATCCTTCCCATTTAAATTTTATAAATTGCTTTTGATGGTTGGCAGAGTAAGTATCGAGGGTTTGTAACCATTGGATACCTAAGACCACATCTACTCCTCCTATCGGTACAGTGTAGAACGAAGATTCTAAATTAAAGTCTTGAATTTGCAATTTGACTTTATGGCGTTTCCCTACCTTTTCAATCTTCTTACCGTCGACTACCATCACCTTCATGTTGGGCAATGTGAAAATGTTGAGTCCCTTCACCATGGTTGAGTACAAAAAATTGTGGGTGCTACCGGTGTCGATGAGAACCATTACATTGTTCTTCTTGATATGTCCTTTTAATTTTAATGTCTAGGGTTGTGATATACCTGTCATAGTCGATAGTGACACTTGCAAAATGCTTTCGTTGTCTAGTTCTGGAGAGAATTTTGGGGCATCTTTGATTTCTTCTACATTTGATTCATAATGGTCTGAATCATTAGTTGCTTCACTGTTATACAAATTCTTGGTCTCTTTTCTTTTAGCACACCTATGTTTAGGGTCCCATTTCTCGCCACAACGTTTGCATTTGCCCTCTTTCATCCTTTGCATTTCCATGTTAGATTTTTCTCCTTCACGAAGATGTGGTGGAACATATTTTGTGTTATCCGTATTCGCAGACTGGGGAAATCTTCGTCTCGAATATATTTTTTTAGCCCCTGACCACAACATCTTTACAAATTTCTTTTCAGTAGCTTTTGCTTTTTGTCTTGCTACTTCTATCGATGTAATGCCATGAAGCTCAAGTTCTGCTCGTAGATGGGTTTTAAGTCCGGAGGTATACGATTGGATTAGACGAGTTTCTGATAATCCAGGTACTCATGTTGCTAACGTCTCCCATTCTTGAGTGTATTCATCCACATCTCCCTTTTGTCGCAATCTGGTGAATGTTGAAGAGAACACTTGTTCCTTGACACCTTGGAACCTTTTAAAGAACACATCCTTAAATTTCCTCCAACTGATAGCAAGTGTCGTCTTCTTCCACCACATATACCAATTATATGCTTCGCCTTCCATTTTCATGGAAGCATGCCTGATCTTTTCATCATCATTGTCAATATCGTAAATCTCAAAATATTCTTCTGCTTTATTGAGCCAAGCAACATTGCATTTTTTGTTATTGTCAAATTTGGGTAGCTCGATTTTTGCTCTTTGTTGATATGTTGCTAACAGTGGAGTGAAAAAGGGGTATTGATTTGAAAATGACATATTAGTGAATGGATTCCAGAGCTGCTTATTTTGAAAGTTCATGTTACTATTTTCTTGATTAAGCGTGGAAGATGTCTTCATAGATTCGGGTTTCTCATGTGCATCGGATGATTTTGACGAATCCAGAGAATTGAGATATTGAGTAACATCATTATTCTGGGGTATTTGATCGGGTGTATTCTTTGCGTTGGTACAAATACAACCCAACACCACCATAGATTGATCCACCTTAACTAAAAGGTCTACTTGATCCTTTTTAAATTCATTCTTGTTCTCCTCGAGCTGACTCTTTATTCCATTTGTTGTGCCCTGCAATGTCTTGATTTTGTCACCATGTTTGGTCACCTTAGCCTCAAGTTCTATCAATTTTTTATTGAAATTTACGATCGACATTGATGTAACCATTGATCTCGTATGCGGCGGAGTATACTTATCTAGCATGAATTTTTTTAGTAATCAACCCTTTTTCTTATCTTGACCCCAAATTATATATATATTTTTTAAATAATTAAATAATTGTTTTATGGTTATTGTTATTTTTTAAATTAATAAATATATGAACTGTATTAAACATCTATATATATATATTACAAATATATATATATATATATATATTACAAATATATATATATATATATATATCCACGATTATATATGTCCACGGTTATAGATCGCGGTGTTTGTACTTGAGATGCGGATGCAAGGAATGAGGTATGGACAAATGATGGAGATAGCGTTGGGGATAGTGGTGGGGTTCAGCACGCGACCAACAGAGTTGTCGAGGAGAATGGTGGAAGGAGTAAGCGCTTGAGAAGACAACCGTGAAGATCACAGTGGCACGATACAGGGAATGGTGGAAAGAATGTTGGGGATTGTGGCCAGGGTAGAAGATACTGGACAAACTTTCAACAACCAGGGACAAGGAATGGGTGGGAGCACAAGACGAATGCGCTTGGGATTCGGGCAGCTGTGATGTTTACGACAGGGACACAGAAGAACAGTGGGGCAGAAGTCAAGGGCACGACGGTGGGAAAGAATGAAAACAAAATCTAAAGACGATAGAGGACGAGGTTTGGACGTGACTTCTTGCAGTGGATGACAGCCAAGGATCGACTGCTCTGATACCAAATGGAGTATAATAACTCAGCAATTTATCATAAGATATCTATATATATATATATATATATAATGAATGTAGGATGATTTACAAAGTGAGAGGCTCAGGCTTAAATACAGCCCTACGTGCCTCTTGGTGAATGGGCATGATCTTTGATCATACACTATGCCCTAATTAACTAATAGTCTTACAGAATATTAAATTTTTTATATAACAGGTAAATGCCCAAAATTAACAAGTGTAAGCACTTGATTACAAAATGATCAAAGTACCTTTTGAATATCAGCCACCTTCATCTAAAGAGGAAATGTCAGATGGCGAAAGGTATGTGACTGATGCAGATGGCAGAGGTACATGGCATATCGTCAACAAGAAGTGAATATCAGGGGCTGTGCGCTGGCTGGCCTTTAAATGTAGGAGAAAGGATTTCTCCTATGGGGTTGCCCATTTTGGTGGGTAACAGGTCCAAAGCCTTTGGCATATTTGCTATGGAAATGGACAGCTTCAAAGTTCAAACCTAAGGCATCAAAAACACAAGAAAATGGCATTAAATACGCACTAGAAAAGAAATAACAGCATATTGGTTTAAAATATCAGGCCTTTGGCTTAGAGTATTAGCAATGAGAAATGACAATAAGAGGGTGGATAAAAAATTAAAATCAAGCTTGCTGTCTCATTAAAAGAAATGTTTCATTGTTTTATGGGCATGAAAATGAAGGCATAATGATAAGAAAAGAGAAAGTAAAATGTTGGTAAGCAAAGAGGCAAGCAAACATGAATAGATCTATGAAAAAGTAGCATTAACATGGTGAGATTTAAATAATAAATATATATCTATGAATGGAAGATTAAACACCTGTTGGAAAATGAAATTGAACCTCTGCTCCATTGAAGAGTTCTTGATGGTTATGATGCTAGCTATCTCCACAATGAGTGACGATGACCACAAACCCTCCTCCTTTCTTCTCCAACAGCCATGAAATACAAATGAAAAAAACCCAAAAATTGCTTTAAGCCTCACGGAATCTGGTGCCAGCTGATGCTAAGTTTGAGGAAAAAAGTGCAATTTTTTTTTTTTGATTTTGCAGCACATCACCGATTTTTGATCAATCTTATCAACACTGCGTATATGAGAATACCAAATGCTATATATTATTAATAGTTCTTTAGCAATACACCACAAGGTTATCTTGTGGTAGCCTACACATGTACATTGAATCAATGTGCCACTCTCACCTAACTCATCACAGTTATGGTACCCTATGATGGTTAAGGTGCCTTAACCACCTAACAAACCTGAACACTAACGTTGTATCACTAACAGGGTATTACAAACATGGTCACTTAAGACGTAAATACTAGGATTTACATCGCCATTGTAGCTCATTGTTTGCTGGTCAAACAGTTGTTTATTCCATTTGAATTTTGTGTTTGCATTTGTATAAAGCAAAGGATGAGAATATAAGAAAAAAATGAGAAAAGAAAAATAATATGAGTTTTGAATACTTGTGGCACTGTAAATTAACTATGGAGCATGTGTTGAAGTCTGATAAATAATTTGGTGTATACTTGTGTTTTATAGATTGCTAAGGCGGGATCCAATGGGTGCACTAACTTGTGGTACATTAAAACCATCTCTAATGAAGCCAAATGCTATTTTTACTGATGGCCGGCCATTAGATATGGATACTGTGGCAGCCAAGAGAAATGGGGAAGTTCTTGGAAGGCAGACTGTTCTGAAAAGTGATCACTGTCCTGGTTGCCAAAGCTCATTACTACCTGAAAGAGTTGAGGGTGCTCCCAACTTCAGAGAGGTACCTGAATTTCCTGTTTATGGCGTAGCTAACCCAACTGTTAATGGCATGCGAGATGTTATTCAGAAAATTGGAGGCATAAAGGGCAGTCGACCTGTTTTATGGCATAATATGAGAGAAGAACCTGTAATTTATATTAATGGAAAGCCTTTTGTACTACGTGAGGTTGAAAGGCCATATAAGAATATGCTGGAATACACGGTAAGGGGCTTCAGCTTGTCATTCGGTAAAGTTGTAATGTTGAGTTATTCCTGTTGATTTTATTTAAATTTGTTTGCTTTATATAACATGCCAAAAAGTAACACTGCTGACTTTTGTTAAAAACTTCTTAGTTTGGTTTTGAATTATCAGTGATAAATTTCTTCAAACATGTTTTTACTCTACTGTAAGTGCACATTATAATTTTATTTTGTTATTTTTTCTGGGTATTGCATTCACTATATATATATATATATCAGCAATCTTCCAAAGACAGACATACATTCTTTATATCAGCCCAGAAATTCTTAGTACCACTGATAAGTGACAATATGACTCAGAATAGTTCTTTTCTCATGAAGGATCTGAATACACAGTGAAGGAATTAAAGATGTGGAATCTGATATGTGATGACAGCCATTAACAAAAGTCCATATAGTAATTTCAGTCCATCTGTGGTGACAACTCCTTATTTGACTTGAGAAGTATATCTTACCCAACTTTGTATCAGCTCCCAACAGCTCAGAAACCTTCTCCAGATGCCACTTGTTCGGACCTCTTGCCCAGATATCAGTCTCGGTTCAGAAAGAATGACTCGTGCCCAACCAATGAAGCAGGAACACGATTTCAGGTGTGTTGCTGTCATTCCTCTTGAGAATAGCACTAAGCAGAGTTGGGTAAGTGTCCACGGCTCCCTCAGCAAAGGTACACGGTTACGTCAGTAATAAAACAGCCTCCAGCAAGCATACGATACTCGTCCAACCCAATAAAATGTCTGGTTAAGGAACTCAACCCTTATTTAGCTTATCCCTTCATTTTCCAATGAGTATTGTCCAAAAGAACTCGACCAGGGTGTGAGAATGATATTTGTCCCTCCTCCAGCAGAGTAAATCGTTCCTCAAAGGTCCATATTTAGCAGTTCGTCCTCCAGGAGTTGGTGCCTCCAACTCACTGGCTTGAATCTCCCTTTTTAAGCAAGTTTTGGCCACATTCTAACATAGTAACTGGGCCTTCCATGGTTTTACCTTCAACCTGAAAGATTAAATAGAAAAATATCCAATAAGTTGATGAAATTAACTCGTAATACCTGGGTATCTCAGTATTTCTCATAAACCTTGTTCTCCATTGAAGCTCAGTGGTGAAATATGAATAATTTCACTGTCAAATCCAAACTAGGGTGTCTAGTTTCAACACCAAAGTCTGCTATGGCGGCTAGAGTTGTAGAACCCTAAGCTTCTTCTCTCAAATTCTCTCCAAGAGCACTTTTTCCAACTCCAAAAGCACAAATAAGGATAGTTTCCTCATTTTCCCTCTTTTATGAGTTTAGGGTTGCCTTTTCACCTTCCCTTTTTATCAAATTCACTTTTATAAAGTCACTTTATGATATTTCATTTTATAAAGTTAAAGTGACTTCTCACATGCCTAGGAATATCACCCTATTCTCCTTTTTGGACTTTATATTATAATGTTTTCCTTAGGCAATTTAAGTCCCGCTTTAGCCTATGGGAACCACTTTAGGCTAGCAGACTCAGTGATAAGCTTTCTTAGTGGTCGGGGATATTACAATCCTATCCACCCGAGATTGCTTGTCCTTAAGCAATTTCAATTCATGATGTTTGAGCACACCCTCACAGGTAGCGTCTTCTACCAATAATCTTTCCATTTTACCAAGTACTCCTTGATTGTTCTATTTCGCAATGTCCTTTCCCTTGAATCTAGGATCTTCTCGGGAACTAAGACCAATTTTCCTTCCTAATCCAACGGTGGAAGCTCTGTGGAAATAACAACTTGCTACCGCAAGGCCTTTTTGAGGCACAGGACATGAAAGACGTGAATTTTACATCCCTCTGGAAGCTCGAGTTCATAAGCAACTTCTCCTACTCTTCTCAAAATCTTGAATGGCCCATAGAACTTGGGTTTTAACTTTTCTACCCCTTTGGTTTTCAGTGAAGACTATTTGTGGGGCTTGTTACCGCTCAAACTAGTGGGGGGCCTAAGAGGGACAACTGCTAGATCAAGAGCAACAATGGAGACTTAGCCCACTGTCACCTCAGCTAAGACTCCCTACTCTTTGCAGACTTTCACCGATGGGAGGAGACTCCGTATATGGAAAGTCACTTGTGAAGGATGAATCAACAAATGGATGTGAAGTGACTTTAATGATCCTTTTCCTAGAAGGAGGTTAAAAATGGAGCTTGCTTGCTTTCTATGAGAAGGAGGTGAGGATTTAAGGGCTAGGTTTAAGGAATGTGTCTTGTAAAGGAGTTTCCTAATCCTTAAAATCCTTATTGAACTTGATTTCCCAAGTGATTCTTGAAGGATTAACTTTTCAAAGGTATGGGACAACATAGAACCAAGTGGACCCAACCTAGGTTAAGGGGAGTGCGTTTAGCAACCAATGATGTTCTTAACTGAGATAAGGAGGGGAAAGGATCTAAGCAAGTGTTTTCACTTAGAGGTATTAAATTGATCCTATGAAGTACTAGCCTAGAGAACATTAGGGCAAAGTTTGATCTCAGAACTAGGGCTTGGGATATCTCACAATCCCGCTATCGAAATTTCTTCAAATTTGGAGGAGACCTTGAAGACACACTAACGCAGTAGAGGCTAGGAGATCGACATTTTTCTATGGCTACTTCATCAGGAAAGTGATGCCCTAGGTGGCCCAACGTGGCTAGACCTAGAATGAAGAGGGAAAGGTGAAGAAAAATGGTTCTTTGAGTGACCACCTATTGGTAGACCAGTGCCTAATCCCTCAGGGAGAATGGAGTCTCAGAGAATGATGAGAAATGACTTCGTTTCTCAGTCAAGGAGGCCTTAAGGACTACTTTGCTTGGCCTCTAGGATTAGAAGAAGTGACCTTAAAGCTTTATACTTTTCTTTTCAAAAAGAAATGGCTTATTACGATAAATTCAATGGTAGAATTATTCCTAGGAGATTTCATTCAACAGTCATGGCCCATACATTGAGAGATGCTATATAGAAACAATAATTCCACAATTTCGCAATTATGCAATGCAACAATTAGCCCTATTATAGTGAAAATCCCATTCCAATGCATATGTCAAAGTAAAACAAGAATAACATTAAATGTGTGTACTTACATGTAAGAGAACATATCCAACGATCAATACATTTGCCAATTAAGAAGCTCCAAGCCAAGAATAGATAATCCAAACATCAAAATTCATCCATGCTCCAAAATTTCGTCCACCAAGAAGGAATAGCAAAAATCTCTAAAGAGATCACAAGTCCAAAACCAAGTGATGATGCAAAATGAATTCACGTCTCTCTTATTTATACACTCATTAGGAGTTCGAATTACCTAATTTGAGCCTAATTTAGCCCATGAACTAAAATAATATGCAAATAACTATCTTTTGGTGACAAGCCCACCAACCTAGACCATAAACAAAATAGCAAGCCTCCCAAGAGGTTGAATAATCAATAATGCATGTCGTTGGGCTCTATCTGAGGCTTGATGAAGTCCATAAGTGCCAATATGATGAATTGGACTTTCAAAAGAAATGGAAAAGGGATTGGCCCCTTGTTCTCCACATAATAAACCTGTGGTGCTCCCAATGGCTGTGGGGACACATAAGTGACATCATGGGTCTCCAAATAAGTCAAAGATGCTTGTAGACCATTTGCAAGGGCTCAGATGATGGTGTAAGTGATGCCACATGTTACGAATATAAATTACATAAAATAAGGCGAATATAAATAATGTAAATAATAAAATATTGATTATGTTGAATAGTCATTAAGTGAAAAGGCATGTCTACAAAGACATTCCCAATTGCGAAAGGATACCTGCCTAGTCTATATGCCAGTCCTCATTGTAACATTCGATCATCACTTATACATTTTTATATATAATAAATTATTATTACAAATACCTTGTGTATGTTTACATTCTAGCCAACGAGCTATCAGTTTTGATACTTTAGTGGTATCAGAGCCATGGCGCAAAATATAATCATGCGAGTTTTTGAGCGTTGTTCACCACACAATATGCCATTACGTTCACGTCTTGAATTCATGGATTAGTTTAGTAAATATCAAGAAGCATTTCAACATTTAGAAAAATCATATGCAGAAATTAAAGCATGTCGAAGGGAAATTGATAATAAGGAAGATGATAGCGATAGTAAAGAAACGAAACAAGATCAAGATAAGGATCCAATGGCTCATATTGTAATTGGAGTTGCTCATTTAGTGCCTGCTGCACGCTATATTGTAACTGGAGTTGCTCATTTGGTGCCTATTGCACGCTATACCCCTTTGAAGTTGAGATGTACCAAAATGTTAAACACACCTGCTTCTACTAGAGAAATTTTTGTTCCTGTGGCTTCTTTACTTTTTGATATGCTAGAGTGTAAAGAACTGGACAAGACACCAACTGGATATGGGAAAGCTTTTGACTTTTCAATAGCATTAAAGGTGCCAAAGTTTTCTTGAAAACTCATGCTTTCCAAGAAGAGCGTGTATATTTTGTGCCATACATTCCCAACACAGATGAACACCTCATGTTGGCAAATATTTTCCGACAGACGATGCAGGGAGGACCAAGAAGCGTGGATGCGAATGTGTGAACAGAAGACCAAGAAGCGCAGATGCAAATGTGTGAGCATAAACATTATTGACTTCATATATATATATATATATATATATATATATAGAGGGGTTCTTGAATTCCGTTTTCCGACGCTGTCTCATCCACTGCAATTCACAGACCAAGAAGCGTGGATGCGACTGTGTGAATAAAAACATCATCGACTTCATATATAACAAGAGGTTCTTGAATTCCATTGTCTGACACTGCCTCATCCACTGCGATTCACAAATAGTCAATGTTCGATGCTGCCTCGTCCACTGCGATTCAGAACAGTCAATTCATTGACCACACTACCTTTTGACACAAAATACGGGGTGATCATTCTGTGTATATCCCTGCTGGTCGGGTTTTCCATATGTCACATCTCATATTTGGTCACGATTTGATTCTTACGGCGACATATTGTATAAGGGTATACACGCCAATAAACATTACATGAGTACAAGGGTAGCTAGAAAAAGGGAAGCCCACACTTGGGTATATAATGTATAGGAGGGAGCAACGTTGTAGATGAGGTGTCCTGACTTGGATTTTTCCGCCCTTTTTTGTATGCCTTTTGCCTTTTATGATTTTTCTTTAATTAACTGCTCGGGGCTCAAGGGGTAAGGGCATTATGTGTGAAATATAGCAGTGGATACCCCCTTTTAAGGTAGGGCGGTTTATTTCCCACCAAGGGTTGGGACAATCATAGGTTCCTAAATGATAAAGGAGGCTCATCTAGGGCCTATAAGAACCAGAGTGATGGCCATGATGATGGGGTAGAGCTCATGTATTGGCTTTTTCCCACGTGCTATATGTGTTTGTCCTGACCATCTTTTGCATTTTGTGGTGCATTTTCGTGTTGAATGTGGCTAATAATGCTTTTACTTCTCTTTTTAGTTGCATCAACCTTCAGGGCATCATTCTAGGCCTGAGCCAAGGTGTGGGCAAGGGGAAGGGGAAAGCTAGCCCTATGTGGACGCAGTGGAGGAATGTGGACTCAGGTGGGAAAAATGATGAATGGGGTTATTATGAGTGGAAAGGGGGTAATATATGTGGATGAGGGAGCGGGACCAGGAACTAAAATCAGGGTTTCCCATGAAGCACCATCCCTAAAGCAAAAGGGTCAGTAAAAGAGATCCCATGGGACTAGAATCGAAAGTTAACATCCAAAAGGGGTCTAGGGAACAAGAGCACAAACCTAGCCCATTCTTTCCGCCGAATCCCCCATTAACCCATGCCCAGAAGTGTCCATGATAAGCAAACTGCAATACTCAATTATCAAATGACAAGGCATACCTTTAGGTTCGAGAGGCAAACTTCAAGCACATGATCATGGTAGATGGGTGAGAGACCACATGGCTGACTTAGGTGGCAACACGAGCTAGTTGGTGGCTGTCGGTTGAGGACCATTTTGGAGAATTTTTGTCTCCTAGGGATATTACCCACAAAATGGTGGGTAACATTTGGCTCCAACTGGGACGTGTTCTCTCTCGAAGTGGACGAATCTACTCGAACGAGAGGTCACAAGAACTCCAACAATCTCTTGGTTACCGTAGACCTGTTACCTGCACATATCGATGATTAAACCCATAGGGAAACATGTTTGTCACGGTGTCTTATGATCACCCATGCTTAGTGTTAGGCCGTAAAATCAACGAAGAAATAAAATATGCAAATCTTAATTTAAATGCAACTATTCTACCATGAGAAATATCATATGATGTTAGTTCTAATGCAAAATGAACATGCAATGGATCCTACTCTACTTTGCATATGATACAATATCAAGTCTCAAGGAAAAGGGTGATATAACTTAATTTGATCGGTTTGGGCCAAAGTTCGTCGTTGAGTTTAGCAATGTAATAATAGTCCTCCCCAACTTTTCCATGAATCTTGACAGGCATTGGGTCTCTATCAACCAAGACCAAGTCCTCGGCCTTATACTCATTTTTAGGCTTCCACTTTCTACTTGTTATAGAAATTGGTTGTTTGAGCATATAGACCTCTTGAGCCGGGAGAATAGGAGAAGACTTCTCAATTTCATGTGTTTCGTAATATGGTCCAATCTTAATCACATGAGATGGGTATGTGAATTCCCTATAAAGGATAAAAGGGGTTCCATCAGATTGTGGGATGGTAGCATATGATAAGTCCATTTGAACGTGACCTCCAATGGTAGCCCCCCATTTCCTAGATAATAGCATTCCCCACACATCCGGAATATCAATGACAACGACATCCATGAGAAGGGATATGTCAGGGTTCCTAGCCAAAGAAACCTTAAGGTCCTTTATGAGACCTTCCACCTCTACATGCTTGGAGTTAAAACCACATACCTTCATATACGACCGAGTGATGTTGAGACCCAATTGCTTCATAACTTTTAAGGGCATGATATTTGTAGAAGCCCCCAAGTCTAACATACAATTGTGTAAGAAGAGTTCATTGATAGCCAAAGTGAGCATAAATGGTTCACACCTAGGGTTTCGGTCAAGAATATAAATGTTTTGTAAGTCTTCGGGTAATTCTTCTTGAATACGTAGGGACTTCTTGATTTGTTGTTGTTGCTCGAGAAGTTTCGCAATCTCTTTCAAAGGAATGGGTATTGTTATTTTTCTTATGGTAACCCATATGTCAATGTCAAGTTTAGCCTCTTTTCCCTTCTCTTTCTTCTTGATGTTTTCCTTCTTTGGAGGATCCTTTTTTGAATTGGCTTTGGTTGGGGGATCCTTCTTGGGAGGAATTTTAGGGAGAGACTCCTTGGGAGGGGCTTGCTTAGGCAATGAGTCTTCTTTAGATGGTTCCTTAGAGGTTCTAGGGTCTTTGTTATTTTCCTTTTGTGAATATTGGATCCCTTTGAACCTTCCCTTGATATTAGAGTTAAGAATGGGTTATTCCTTATCTTCTTTAATGGTGACCTCACTAATGGGAGGGTGTGTAAATGATCCTCCTAGCAAAATGTTGAAGATGTCAAATTCGACAAGGTTATCCTGCTCATCAACTTCTTCACCCTCACTCTCTCCCTCTTCACTTCCCTCATCCTTAGAAGATGAGTTTGGCTCAACAACATTAGTTGGATCCAAAGCGTTTGGGAATTGAGACGAGCTTGGCCTATCTTCTCCACCTTGCTTTTTGGGAAAGGGTTTTCCTTTTGGAATTTAACTAGATTTTTGTGCCCTTTCCAAGGTAGTGATTTTATTTATGATAACCCTGTCACATGTGTTGGCTTCTTCAGTGAATTTCTCCATTTTCTTGAGGATGGAAATGAGGGTTTCTTTGTGTTGATCTTTGGACTTCTCCTTCTTGATTTTGACATTAGCTCTAGGGTGGTCAGTGAAATCTACCTTCGAGATTCATAGGTTTTCCTCAATTTTCATTGCTATCTCTTTGGCTTCAGCTAATGTGGAAGGTTTCTTGTCCCTTAACACATAAGTTAAGTGGCCAACCACAATTTTTATGAATTTATCAAGGTTATTAGCTTTAGATGGTTTCAAATGATCAAATATATCCTTGACTACCCTATCAAATTTTTGAATGAATTCTTGTACGTCTTCCCTTCCCTTCGTTATTTGATAGATTTTTTCAATGTTAAAGGTTGCTTGGGTGTTACATGACCACCTCTTCATGAATAGGTCTTCAAAGTCATCAGAGTCTTCTATGCATGCTGGGGGAAGGCTAAGGTACCATTCTCTTGCTTGTCCTTCAAGCGATAGAGCAAAAATCATCATGAGCCTATCTTCATTGAAGATCATCCTAGGGGACATTGGCCAATAGAATTCTTCAATAAAGCTATGGGCAATCCAAGTAGCATCCCTTTGAACTTGGGTAACCATCGGTTATATTTCTCAGGAAATGGTTTGGGATCGTCACTCAATTTCAAAGGGGCAAAGACACTAATCAAGTGTTTTTCACTTTTGGTCATCATGGGTTGATCTTGTTTTGGGTTAGTGTTAGAACTAGATGGCATCTTTGGGGATGGATCACTGACTTTCTCAAATTTAGGGAGAAGGGTGGTTCCAATTGGTGATGGAGTTCGTTCTCCCCTTTTTGCAGCAGCCCTAGTTAAGGGAGGAATGTTGTTGCCTTCAAGTAAACTAGGGGTTTGGACAATGAGTGGAGACGCCAAAGGAATGCTTATATATGTCATTAATGAATCATTTCCTTAATGAGTCATTCGTGAGGTAGACCTTCTTCCTCCCCGACAACAACGCCAAGATGTTATCGCTCAAACTAGTAGGGGGCCTAAGAGGGGCTCCTAAAGGGACAACTGCTAGATCAAGGGCAACAATGGAGACTTAGCCCATTGTCACCTTAGCTAAGACTCCCTACTCTTTACGGACTTTCACCGATGGGAGGAGACCCAGTATATGGAAAGTCACTTGTGAAGGATGAATCAACAAATGGATGTGGAGTGACTTTAATGATCCTTTTCTTAGAAGGAGGTTAAGAATGGAGCTTGCTTGCTCTTTAAGCAAGGTACAAAGCTTTCTAGGAGGAGGTGAGGATTTAAGGGCTAGGTTTAAGGAATGTGTCTTGTAAAGGAGTTTCCCAATCTCTAAAATCCTTATTGAACTTGATTTCCCAGGCGGTGCTTGAAGTACTAACTTTTCAAAGGTATGGGACCACATGGGACCAAGTGGACCCAACCTAGGTTAAGGGGAGGGAGTTTAGCAACCAATGATGATCTTAACCCAGACAAGGAAGGAGCAAATATCAAAGCAAGATTTTTTACTTAGAGGTATCAAATTGATTCTATGAGGAATTAGCCTAGGGAACACTAGGGCAAAGTTTGATCTCAGAGCTAGGGCTTGGGATATCTCACAATCCCATCGTCGAAATTTCTTCAAATTTGGAGGAGACCTTGAGGACACACTAGCGCAATAGAGGCTAGGAGATCGAATTTTTTCTATGGCTACTTCGTCGGGAAAGTGATGCCCTAGGTGGCCCAGCATGTTTAGACCTAGAATGAAGAGGGAAAGGTGAAGAAAAGTGATTCTTCGTGTGACCACTTATTAGTAGACTAGTGCTTAATCCCTTTGGGAGAATGATGAGAAAGTGCTTTGTTTCTCGGTCAAGGAGGCCTCAAGGACTACTTCGCTTGACCTTTATGACAAGAAGAAGTGACCTTAAAGCTTTATACTTTGATTTGCAAAAAGAGATGGATTTATCAAGATAAATTCAATGGTAGAATTATCCCTAAGAGATTTCATTCAACATACATGGGCCATACATTTAGAGATGCTATATATAAACAATAATTCCACATTTTCACAATTATGCAGTGCAACAATTAGCCCTAGTATGGCGAAAATCCCATTCCAATGCATATGACAAAGTAAAACAGGAATATCATTAAATGTGTGTACTTACATGTTGAGAACATATCCAACCATCAACACATTTTCCAATTAAGAAGCTCCAAGCAAAGAATAGATAATCCAAACATCAAAATTCATCCATGCTCCAAAATTTCGTCCACCAAGAAGGAATAACAAAAATCTCTAAAGAGGTCGCAAGTCCAAAACCAAGTGATGATACAAAATGAGTTCATGTCTCTCCTATTTATACACTCATTAGGAGTTCGAATTACCTAATTTGAGCTTACATTAGCCCATCAACTAAAATAATGTGCAAATAACTATCTTTTGGTGACAAGCCCACCAAACTAGCTCCTAAACAAAATAGCAAGCTTCCCAAGAGGTCGAATAATTAATAATTCATGTCGTTGGGCTCTCTTAGAGGCCTGATGAAGTCCATAAGTGCCAAAATGATGAATTGGACTTCCAAAAGTAATGGACAAGGGGTTGGCCCCTTGTTCTCCATAGAATAAACCTGTGGTGCTCCCAATGGATATGAGGGCACACAAGTGACTTCATGGGTCTCCAAGTAATTTGAAGATGCTTGTAGACTATCTGTAAGGGCTCAGATGGTGGTGTAAGTGATGCCACATCAACATACAAGTCTTGGGTCATCTGCGAAGTGCATGGTACAACTGTGGGGTCGACTAGGCAAAGGTGAACCAAGTGCATCTTCCTCATCCAATAGGTGAATCTCGAGCAATCTTTGAACATCTCTGCGGATCGATGGAGTGCTATCTACTACTGTGGAGGCCCATGGCTCTCAACACACACTCTACATGTGCCAATGTAGCCCTCTGGAGGGTTAGGACCCCCTATAGGGAGACCAAACCTTAGATGGAGACCATTTGCAATTCTGCATAAGATCCAATGCATCTCCTAGCCTTCTAGTACAAGAAGTCATCAAGGAAATCGAGTGAAAGAGCTTACAAACAGTGGAAACAGGTGGGGACTTGATAATGGTATGCCCTTCCATAATGGGCTTTGGCACGTGCTAAAGTCTCCAAGCTCTAAATGGGGTTAACCAAGTATGCCACTAAGTGGTTTCTACTTCTAAAGAGGATAATATGCCCAAGGTACATCTGTTAAAATGTGGTGGCATGTGGTGAAGAGATGAGTGGAGTAGGGAATCAAAAGGGGCAGCCCTGGGCCACATGCTGGGGTACAAGGGTAGCTAGAAAAAGGGAAGCCCGCACTTGGGTATATAATGTATAGGGGGGAGCATTTGTGGTACATGAGGTGCCTCGACCTTGATTTTTCCACCCTTCTTTATATGCCTTTTGCCTTTTATGATTTTTCTTTAATTAACTGCTAGGGGCTCAAGGTGTAAGAGCATGATGTGTGAAATATAGTAGTGGATACCCCCTTTTAAGGTAGGGCGATTTATTTCCCACCAGGGTTTGGGACAATCGGGAGTTCCTATATGATAAAGGATGCTCATCTAGGGCCTATAGGAACCAGGGCGATGGCCATGATGATGGGGTAGAGCTCATGTATTGGCTTTTTCCCACATGCTAAATGTGTTTGTCCTGACCATCTTTTGCATTTTGTGGTGCATTTTCCTGTTGAATGTGGCCAATTATGCTTTGAATTTTCTTTTTAGTTGCATCAACCTCCGGGGCATCATTCGAAGCTTGACCCAAGGTGTGGGCAAGGGGAAGGGGAAAGCTAGCCCTATGTGGAGCAAGGTGGGAAAAATGATGAATGGGGTCACAATGAGTGGAAAGGGGGAAATATATGAGGATGAGGGAGCGGGACCACGCAGCCAAAATTAGGGTTTCCTATGAGCACCATCCCTAAAGCCAAAGTGTCAGTAAAAGAAATCCCACAGGACTAGAATCTAAGGTTAACATCCAAAAGGGGTCTAGCAGACAAGAGCACAGTCCTAGCCCATTCTTTCTGCGAAGCCCCCCCATTAATCGATGCCCAAAAGTGTCCATTATAAGCAAACTACAATACTCAATTACAAAATGACAAGGCATACCTTTAGGTTCGGGAGGCCCATCTTCAAACATATGATGATGGCAGATGGGTGAGGGATTACATGGCTGGCTGAGGTGGCGAGAAGTGGCACAACGAGCTAGTTGGTGGTTGCAAGGGGTTGCCGGCTAAGGACCATCTTGGAGAATTTTTTTCTCCTAGGGATATCACCCACAAAAAGGTGGGTCACAAGGCTGAAGATGGAGGTATACCATATCTCCCACTTCAAAGCTGCGTCCCGCCCTATGTCTGTTTGCATATAGTTTTATTTGCTTCTAAGCCATAGGTAAATTGTCCTTGAGGACTTACAAACTGTCCTGGCTCTCTCGGATCCACTCTTTGGCCAATGGTGCCTAAATATCTTGTTTGCAAAAGTTGGGGCGTCATATCCATATAATGCTTTGAAGGGAGCCATGTTGATGGACATATGGAATGTTGTATTGTAGCAATGTTCTCCCATATGCAACCACTTCACACATGTCTTTTGTTGGCCGGTCACGTAATTCTTGAGATAGCCTTCCAACCATTTGTTGAATATCTTTGTCTGCCCATCAGTTTTTGGGTGGTAGCTAGTGCTCCGAGTTAGGTCAGTCTCCACAAGTCTCAAAAGCTCTTGCCAGAAGCCACCCATGAACTTGCTATCTCTATCTTTGATAATGTTTTTCGATAACCCATGCAATTTGAAAACCTCCTTGAAAAAAAGCTCGACCAACTGTGAAGTTGAATATTTTGATGATATGGCAAAGAAATGCGCAAATTTTGATAGCCGATCTATCGCTCACTCACACACACACACACACACATATATATGCTATCTTTGCCTTGCACCGGAGGTAAGCACGCACACACACACACACACACATATATGCTATCTTTGCCTTGCATCGGAGGTAAGCTTGTGATAAAGTGCATGGCAACGCTCCTACTTCTGCTCTGGGATAGCGGGGGGCTACAAAAAACTCGTTGGATGGTTGTGCTTTGTCTTGTTTTGTTGGTAAGTGTTGAAATCCTTCACAAATCTCAACACATATTTCTTGAGTCTTTTCCAAGTGAACCTCTCTCTGACCTTCCTGTAGGTCTTTAGATATCCCAGATGCACTGTCAGGGGTGAGCTATTAGCTACCTGCACGATTCTCTCATTGAGTTTTGATTTTGGCACAATATATATCCGGTCTTTATAGTAAATGATGCCATTCATAACTTGGTAATTGTCATCGCAGATCTGTCCTTCTAGAATTTCACAAGCAAATTTAATCTTTGAATATTCTACCAACAACAATGACTTCCAATATTCCGTCATCTCAATGAGTGAGAAAGTGGGTGGCATCCTTGATAGAGCTTTAACCACTATGTTGTTGTTTCCCTTGACGTAGTCTATCTCAAAGTTGTACTCTTGCAACTTGCTTATCCAACTTTGTTGCCTCTCACTCATTTCCTTCTGCACAATGATGAACTTCAGGCTGTTATGGTATGTTTTTATCTTGAATTTGCATCCCACCAGATACTGCCGGAATTTGGCAAATGCATGCAGTATGTCCAACATTTCCTTGTCATATATCGAATAATGTGGGTCAGAATCTCTAAGATTGTGACTGTGGAACCCTCTGGGGTGTTGATTCTGCATAAGGACTGCACTTATTCCTGTCCCTGAAGCGTCGCATTCCAGCACGAATGGCTGACTGAAATCAGGTAGAGCCCACCTCCTTCATCCTCTTGAATGTTTCCCGTGCTTTCTCTGACCAGCGTAAGGCTCCCTTTTTAGTGAGGTCTGTAAGAGGAGTTGTTAACTGTGAAAATCCCTTAACAAATTTCTTGTAGTAAGTGGAAAGACCAAGGAAGTTCTTCAACTCTATGACATTCTTTGGGGTGGCCCATTCAATGATTGCCTAGATTTTTCCCCTGATGCACCCGCACCCCTTCGTGATCAATCACATGCCTTAGATAGAGCATCTCTGTCATACCAAACTCACACTTGGACTCTTTTGCATATAATTCTTTCTCCTCAAGAATTCCCAACACCTTGTCCAGGTGCCTCAAGTGGTCTTCCCATGTCTTGCTGTAGACCAATATGTCATTGAAGAAGGCCAACAAGTACTTCCACAACTGTGTATTGAACGCATGGTTCATACAAGACTAGAAAGTCGTGGGAGTGTTGGTTAGCCCAAATGGCATAACCAAAAACTCGTAGTGCTCATAGTTGCACCTGAAAGTTGTCTTCAGGATGTTTTTCTCCCTAACCCAGATTTGATGATAGCCAGAACGTAGATCAATCTTCGAAAAATATTTGGCCCCTGTCAACTCATCCATCTTGGGAATAGGATACCAACTCTTGATTGTTTTCTTATTGAGAGCTCGGTATGTTGAAGAATCTAGGGCAAAGTAGTGTAAAGTGATTCTTCGTTACTTGATAACAATTTGTGATGCACTTTTACAATTTATCTTCTTCTTATTAGTGTGTGTTTCATCAAATTGCTACCAAAACAAAATAACAAGAACACAAAGTTTGGCTCTTTGCCAGGGACAAAACCTCTCCAGTCTTGAAAGGAAAACCCTTTGTAAGTTTTCTTTTATTGAAGCTTCTTATTTGAACAACTACCAAACCCTAGACCCTTGACTAGGATATCCTCCAAGCATGAGTCAAACCCTTCCTCTTTCTGCACTATAACTTCCGGCACATGGACCTCTTCCTTCCGACACTTAGCTCCTTAGTACTTCGTCCTTCTTCTGCTGCTTGTCCAAGTCAAACTTCTCTTCTTCTTAAGAGAAACCCTAGAACATTAGGGCTCCTTTACTCCACTATAGGGAAAACCTTCTTTACTTTACTTAGAGACCTTGTAGACCTAGATATACATCCAAATGAGGTCTATCAATGTGCTACCTTCATTTGTTGTCAAATCCGCAATAGTTCACTTCTGAAATCTTCGCACGTGTGGACAAAAAACCTAAAGAAGTCCTCTTATATTCGCCGTCTTTTCCTTCCTTCTTTGCTAGATGGGGAGGCCTTATAGGCCTTGTTTATTAGCCCAGAACAAGGATATTTTGTCACTGTGATTTACTGTTGTAATGACCGCAGGCAGACTTTCATTCCCTCACATGTGCGATTGTGTGAACCCTAGAGACAGTCCCTTTAAACTTTGATGTTCTTCCTCCTTGCTTCGCTACCCTTGTAGACCTTTACCTTGGATTTTCTTCGTCCTTCTTGTTCTTTTTTGCTTGTGGATTTTAGAGCACAATTGATGGATTGTGTCTGGAGTGGACAAGCTCTATAAATAGAGGTCTGTCCCTCCTCTTTAGGCCGACTTGACTGCCCATTAGGCCGACTAGACAGTTTCATCATAATTAAACTTTTATTCATTATTTTGCTGCTTGGAGTCTTCGTCGCTGCTAGGGGAGGATTAGACTTGGCTTGGAGGTGTTCCCATGACCTTGTATGTTGACATACATGATGTAACATGCCCTCAAAGGGTCTCATCATAATTACATTTTGACTTTGACTCTCTAGCAACACTTCAGAATGTGCTTGACCTATTTTCAATGAGCAAGAAACTCATTGACAAATAATATCAAAGTAATTTGTCTTTTCTTGAATAAGTACAAATATCAAAATTACATTTATGAAGACCAAACCTAGTTACATTTCCTTAACACGGTAGTCTATACACATCAGCAAGGTGTCGTCCTTCTTCTTAGCCATCACTACTGAAGAAGAGGCACTCTATTGCCCACTCGATGTCATCTTGTCTCAAAATTTGCTCCATATGGTTAGATGGAACTAGCTTTGGCAGGTATTGATGCATAGCCCTCCTGCAATCTACAGGATTGTTGAACTCGATTTCCATGTTCCTCTAGTCTATTGTGTATTTCCCGATGTGGTAAAGCCATTGACAACCCAACACCGCATTAGTGCACAACACATCCACTGCAAAGAAATCCTCTATCACTATATAATTTCCCATGGTGAGCTATAATTTGGGGATGTATCTATTATAGTCCATTTGATGTTTTGAGGAATAACAACTATAAATTCATCGAACTCCAGAGTAGGTATCCCTCTTCGCTCCACCATCTCCACATCTATAAAATTGTGGGAAGCCCCATTGTTAATCAATACTGTCACCTTATGCTCTACTATAACTCCTCTGACTTTGAAGGTATGATATCTAGGGAATCCTGACATAGAGGCAATAGTAGGAGTTTTTCCCTCTGCATGTGAAGACTCACCGCCAACTGCCTGGTGCATCTGTTCCCGTACCTGTCCCTATATCGACTCATCATCCCCATCATCACTGCCACTCTTCGAATATACCTCAATATAGTGAGCCTTGCCCACTTTGTCCTTGCCAGCACACTTGTGCCCTGGTGCCCAAGGTTCTTGACAATTGAAGCAAAGTTTCGTCTTCCTTAGCTCTTTCCGAGTCTCCTCATCCATCTTCAGTTTCCCGGTCAACCCCTGAAAGGCTTGGTTTCTTTGCCCTTCTGAGGGAAATAAGGTTTAGGAGTGAATTTATTTTTAGTAGTGGTATCCTGTAAGTCGCTGGTTTTGTTGATTGCTGCACGAAGTGTGGTGGGTTCAAAACTCTTGACTCATCAATGGTGAGGTTTTGCCAACCCCTCTACAAAATAGCATCACCAATCTGGCCTCTTAAATATCTGTGACCATGATCACCAACCTCTTAAACTCTGCAATATAAGCCTCTGGGCTACCTGTCTGCCGGAGTTGTGCCAACTCTCTAAAATGAATCTTCAGATCTTTCCTGTGAAAGCGCTCAACAAGTCTCTGAGTAAAGTCTGTGTATGAGGTGATGCTGCCATGCCCAAATGTTACCAACCCATGGTACCACCACTCATGGGCTTCACCATCCAAGTGCAAGGTGGCCAATTTAATGGCTTCCTCCTCTGTCATCTGATGCAGCGGGAAATAAGTGTCCAATTTCTGTACCCATGATTGAGCTGAACATTTGGATGACCCATCAAAATAGGGGATGGTCACCTTTCCCAATGCTTTCTGCAGCTGCTGATTCTGCCTTAAGAACCTTTGAAATGGTTTGGGCCTGCTCTTCAACTGAAGGTGGCAGAAATCAGTAAAACTCATAGCAGCGCGGAAATCCCGTCCAAGTGCTTGGTACTGCTCCATGTAATCTGCATAAGGGATTCCAAAATCAGCCTACTCTGTTAAGTCCTCTGCAGCCTCTTGTACGAACTGAGGCATATTGAGTCTGGGCATTTTACTAGCAGTGCGTGATTGGTTCTGCATATGAGTACGGGCCTGACTTCCCTCAGCACTGTTGGACCCTTCCCCATTCAACAACTCCTTCCCAGTGGAAGTCCTTGTGTTTTCCATGCCTTTCATCAAGTCCACCATCTCTTTTTGGCCCTTGGCCAAGTCATTTACAGCCCTGAGCAAGCTGTGAAAAGCCTGTTCCTCCTTATCTCCCATATCTAGTCTTTCAAACACAGGTGTTTTCTCTATCCCCTTGCCCTTTTTTGGTGTCTCTTCACTCTCCGTATCAGGGATATCTTCCTTTGTAAGGGGAGTTGGTTCTCTGTAAGTGTCTTTTCTCCTATATATTATCCCTGTATGGGGGTTTACTTCTGTAATGAAAGCACTGTCAATGAGCAACTGAGTTTTCAAACTGATAACCCATGGCTGAGTGAAGGCTAAGGCTCTGATACCACTGTAATATGCCAAATAGTAACGCTGCTGATTTTTGTAAAAAATTTCTGAGTTTTGTTTTGAATTGTCAGTGATAAATTTGTTCAAACATGTTTACACTGTACTATAGGTGCACATTATAACTTTTTATTTTTTCCGGGTATTGCATTCACTATATATATATAATATATATATATATATATTTACCAGGACATTCCAAAGACAGACATACATTCTTTATATCAGCCCAGAAATTTGTAATACCACTGACAAGTGACAATATGACTCACAGAATAGTTCTTTTCTCATGAAGGATCTGGATACATAGTGAAGGAATTAAAGATGTGGAACCTGATATGTGATGACAACCATTAACAAAGGTCCATAGAGTAATTTCTGTCCATCTGTGGTGACAACTCGTCATTTGACTTGAGAAGTATATCTCCAGAAGAGTACTCAGACCCTACTCTTTGTATCAGTTCCCAACAGCTCAGAAACCTTCTCCAGATGCCATTGGTTCGAACCTCTTGCCCAGATATCAGTCTCGGTTCGGAAAGAATGCCCCATGCCCAACAAATGAAGCAGGAACACGATTTCAGGTGTGTCGGTGTCATTCCTCTTCAGAATAGCACTCACCAGAGGTGGGTAAGTGTCCATGGCCCTCTCAGCAGAGGTACATGGCTACCTCAGTAATAAAACGACCTCCAACAAGCATAGGCTAAGTTACCAGGATTCGGATACGGATACGGATACGGATACGGATCCGGATCCGGATTCGCTAGTTTTTTGAAAATCCAGGATCCGGATACGGCAAAGATACGGCAAGTACAAAAAATATAATAATATTAAAAAATATAATAAAATTAATAATAGACACAAAATATATACTTTTTAATATATTTTTGACTTGACATATCAAAATGTTAAAATGCATACCTCAATTACTTCTTTATAACCTTTTTTTGTCTTAATCATTTAAAAAAATTATATTATGCACTAGTATATCTATATTTTAAGATTATTAAGACAAAACTAAATTTAAAATTATATCTATATATCTATATGTATATTTTAAATTTGTATAAATTTTATATATATTTTTAAATTTTAAATTAATTAATAAAAATAGAAAAAATATATATAAATAAAAAAATTTATGTTTCAAATTCCAATCTATAAGTCAGAACTAAATTATAAATAAAAGCAATATAATTAAAAAATTACATACCTATATTTTAAGTCTATTAAGACGAACTAAATTTAAAATTATATATATATATATATTATATTATATTATATATATTTGAAATTGGATAAATTTATATATCGTTTTAATTTTAAATAATTAATAAAATTAGAATATATAAATTATATATTATATTATTATATATATATTAAAATCCCAATATATAAATCAAAATATAGGTCTAAGTTAGATATAGGTCTATTTTAATTACATTTTGTTCATTAATGCATAGTTTATTAAATCGTCAAATTATCAGATATCGGAAATATTAAATCGTCAAAGTATCGGATATCGAAACTATTGTATATCATAAGTTTTTTTAAATGATGCTTCGATACCCAAAAGGTATGAGGTTTTTAAATAATTATCGGAGTGTTTAATTATCGGAATTGTCACATACTTCGTGGAATTCGTAAGAAACGATAGTTCTGCATTAAAAAAATTCTGTACCAGAAAGGATTTTTCTTTTTCTTTTTTGCTTTTGCAGGAACGATAATTCGGGATGACTGTCAAGTATTTTTCCGACATTAAATTTGAAATTGTAATGCCACCGAATCAAAATTAGACTCATGTTAATTTGTAATTTGAAAATTTTATAGCATTTCAGTGTATTTCAAATATAGATTTATTTATTTTAAATACTGATTTAATATGAGTCTACATATTTAAAATTTTCATTTCAAATTTTTTATGAATTAATATTATTAAATATTTTATATAATTATTCATTTATTTTTGTTTTTTAGTTAAAAAAACATAAACGAAATTGCAATTTTAATAAACAAGTTTAGAATTAGCCTCCAGCTCAATAATAAGATTTTGAATATATTTAGGAAGTGCGATCTGCCGACAAATGATACAGGGTTTTTGGAAATTTTCAATCTCCTAAGAGGTTATAAAATTCTCGATTTCAGACAGCAGGTTATAAAATTCTCGATTTCAGACAGCAGGTTATAAAATTTGGAAAGCTCCTCCGCCATTTCCAAAAATAAAATATTAAAATTGTATTAAACACTCCGATATTAAATTTGGAAAGCTCCTCCGCCATTGCCAAGGTTAAATAATTATCGGAGTGTTTAATATATCGGGACATTGGGGGTGTCTAAATTATATCGGAGGTTTTTAAATTAAAGTTTTGTTCGAAGATCGAAAATAGCATGGCAAAAAACTTAGAAATCCGGAAAAATGACACGGGATCCGTTTCCAGATTTGAACAGCCGTTTCTAGCAAACATTAATACGCCACGTGCCGGTTCTTGGACGCAAGAACGTATTTAGGCGGATCCGGATCCGAATCCGGATCAGATCCGTGGATCCGTGGATCCTGTACCCCAGAGGGCCGGATCCGGTAACTTAGAGCATAGGATACTGTTCCAACCCAATAAAATGTGTGCATGCTCCTCTAGTTAAGGAACTCCACTGTTATTTAGCTTATCCCTTCATCTTCCAGCGAATATTTTCCAACAGAACTCGACCAGGGTGTGAGAATGATATTCATCTCTCCTCCAGCAGAGTAAATCGTTCCTCAAGGTCCCAGATTTAGCACTTCATCCTCCAGGAATTGGTGCCTCCAACTGACTGACTTGAATCTCCCTTTTAAGCAAGTTTTGGCCAGATTCTAACCTGGTAACTTTGCCCTCCATTGTTTTCCCTTCAACCTGAAAGATGGAATAGAAAAATACCCAATAAGTTAATGAAGTCAACTGGTAATAGCTGGGTACCTTAGTGTTTCTGATAAATCTTGTTCTTCATTGAAGCTCATTGGTGAAATCTGAATGATTTCACTCTCAAATCCAAACTAGGGTGTTTAGTTTTAACACCGAAGTCTGCTATGGTGACTTGGGTTGCAGAACCCTAAACTTCTTCTCTCAAACTCTCTCCAAGAGCACTTTCCCCAAAACTCCAAATGCACAAATGAGGAGAGTTTCCTCATTTTCCCTCTTTTATGAGTTCAGGGTTAGCTTTTCACCTTCCCTTTTTATTAAATTCACTTTTATAAAGTCACTTTATGATATTTCACTTTATAAGTTTAAAAGACTTCTCACTTGCCTAGGAAATATCACCCTTTCTCCTTTTTGGACTTTATAATGTTTTCCTTAGGTAATTGAAGTCTCATTTATTAAATATTTCCCAGTGTTAGCCTATGGGAACCACTTTAGGCTAGTGTACTCTGTCATAAGCTTCCTAAGTGGTCGGGGACATTACACTTTACTACATTCACAGAGCTTTTGTATTGCTAGATAGTTTTTGATTTTGATCCAAGTTTGTGTTCATAAAACATAAGCTGACTTAGTTTCAATAATTGTTAAACTAATTTTGCATTTCAAAAGATCTTTGTCTGAGGTTATAGATAATTAGACCATAGATTCTTTCATGTTATCTTGATTGTGCTACGTGGACATACTCTATCTTACAGTATGGGCAAACTGTTCCTCAGATTTTCTGTTGACATTAGAAGTTTCATTTTTTGCTATTGTTGTGTATGCATATTGATAGATTGTAATGTTTGCACTCTAAATGCAATCAATTTTTACTGAAAGAATTGCTTATGAACATAGCTTATATGAAATCTTGATTATAGGGTATAGATAGAGAGAGGGTGGAGAGGATGGAGGCTCGGCTTAAAGAAGATATTTTGAGGGAAGCAGAACGCTATGGAGGTGCTATAATGGTCATTCATGAGGCAGATGATGGTCAAATATATGATGCTTGGGAAGCAGTGAACTCAAAAGTAGTTCAGACTCCTTTGGAGGTGTTCAAAGGCTTGGAGCTTGAAGGATTTCCTGTAGAGTATGCACGAGTTCCCATCACTGATGGAAAAGCTCCCAAGAGTTCTGATTTTGATGCCTTAGCCATGAAGATTGCCTCAGCTTCCAGGAACACTGCATTTGTCTTCAATTGTCAGGTGTGTTTTCCTGTCCATTTGTTTGCACTGTTTGTATTGCAATTCTCTTATAGAATTATTGTGTTGCTTGATTTCTTATGGTAACATAATTCCTCAGTTCCCATATCTCTTATCTAGTGTAACTGTTGTATTAATTCTCAGATGGGCCGTGGTAGAACCACTACAGGAACTGTGATTGCGTGCCTTGTTAAACTGCGCATTGATTATGGGAGGCCTCTTAGATTCCCTTCAGCACATACAGCAACCTCAGAAATGGACAGTGGTTTTACTAGTGGAGAAGAAACAAGCAATGAGAGTTGTGATGCTGCAATTGGATCCCCGGAAGCTAAAATGGGGCCACAAGATTTATCTCCTAGTTTTGGCATAGATGATATTCCGCTTGTACGGAAGATTACAAGGCTGTTTGATAATGGTGTAGAATGCAGGGAGGCATTAGATGCAGTTATTGATTGCTGTGCAGCACTCCAGAATATTCGACAAGCTGTGCTTCGGTACAGAAGGGTGTTCAATCAACAACGCATTGAGCCTCGAGAGAGACGTGTTGCACTAAATCGTGGTGCGGAATATTTGGAGCGCTATTTCATGTTAATTGCTTTTGCAGCATATCTTGGAAGTGATGCATTTGATGGTTTCTGTCAACCTGGATCTGCTGGAATTCCATTTAAACCATGGTTGCATAGAAGACCAGAGGTCCAAGAAATGAAATGGAGTATACGGTTACGGCCTGCACGGTTCTTCACAATTCCCGTAATGTCAATATTTTGGAACAACACAAGTTTCATAGTCTTGGAAGCTTTCTCAATGGATAGCTGCATCCTTAAGTTATGATTTTATATGCTTATGAAAGGTGAATGTTGTCTCATGTTATATAATTTGCAGGTGGACTTCAGGACATTCGCTGATAGTCATGATGGTGATACAGTTATGGAAGCTATTGTGAAGGCCCGTAATGGATCTGTTCTTGGAAAGCGGTCAATACTTAAAATGTATTTTTTTCCTGGACAGAAAAAGACTTCAAACTATGCTGATATTCCTGGTGCACCTCATGTTTACAAGGTAAAGTAACTATCATTCTTAGGTTAATGTGGTAGTGCTGGTTAAGAATTATATTTCTTCCTGTTAAAAGTTATATATATGCACCCACAATCCTTGGTAGCCTGTGCCATCTAGTATTCATGTTTAGGAAATGGGTTATAATTTTAGGCAATGCTAAATTACATTATTATTGTTAGATTTTCATGCAAATATAATGGCAGATAAAATTTAGAGGAGATAGAAAAAGTAGAAGAAAGATACTGTGATAATCTTATTCAGTGACGTAATGATATATTAGACATATGAGAGGGACATATGTTCTGAAGTTACATAGCGCCCAATTCATAACCCCTTTATTAATGACATAACTTAAGCTAAGGCACAACTCATAATTATGTTATGGCCTCATCATTACTTTATCACATAAAGTGACATTATAACAAAAATACACCAAGTACAATGATACTATCTAAGATATCAGGTGTACCAGGGTAACAAATTCATGACAGCTTGTACCCGCTGTCATGTAGAGACTGGGTGGACTTGGAATCATGTCTGAGGCATTACTATGGTCTTCAGCAGGTAATGTGCTAGGGTGATATGGCAATGACCATTGAAGGAGAGACTGTGGAGTCTGGGGATTGTTAGGAATCTGGATGGCCCTATAACATTTTCTACAGGCCAGTCTGTTCACTGCACAAATAATGTTGAGCTTGATCATCACGCACCCTTATTATAAGGTCTGCTTTTATTCTAACCCTATAACACGGTGGTTCTTGTCTTCATCTGTTTCAGGTTTAGGGAAGCCAGTCTGCTGACACATCATTGAAATGTTCCAGTTGTACCTTCAATCCTTACTGTGTCTAGTTTGATTATTGTGCCATTTACACTGAATAAGGATAGATTTTCTGTAGTCTGATTACTGTCTCATTTATGCTGAATAAAAATATATTTTCTTTCTTTTACTTCCATCGTATCTTGAATGTTGTTTTCTTTTTTGAGCATATATTATATAATAAAGAGCTTTGTTTGCATGACTAATATATTAATAGGTAAGGCAATGTCTATAAGTAACTACATTACATGGTTAATAGGAAATTATTCTATATATCACATAAACATTTAAAATGGTGCAAGTAGATTCTAGGAATAGATGTCTTTATCTGCTATGCACTATATCAGAGAGTTAAGATGTTCCCATTTTTAATAATGTTAGTTACATAAAGAACTTATTTGTTGGATTCATGGTCCTTTGTGTAGTAATTTTTGTGCGCCTGCGTTGGCCATTTGTGTTCTCAGTTTAAGGTGTTGCATTTGTCAATTTCTTTTGCCATTTATTTGTTTTCCTGATGTATAAAATTCCAGGTTGATGACCTTCCAGTTTACAGCATGGCAACACCAACTGTTGATGGAGCTAAAGCAATGCTAGCCTGTTTGCATGTTGAGCCTACATCTTCTGGGTATCCATCTGCCAAAGCTATTGTGACTGATCTGAGAGAGGAAGTGGTGGTCTATATTTGTGGCAAACCGTTTGTGCTGAGAGAGCTTTATCAGCCAGTAGACACTCTGAAACATGTTGGAATTAAAGGCCCTGTGGTGGGTAATTTCTTTGCAATTAGATACGGTAGCCTTAAAAAATTACTCCAGTCGGGGGACATGTATTGTCGCTGATGTGGAAGTGTCAAAGTTTTTTCAACACTGCACCATATTTATTCATAAATATATGTACTCATGGTATGGAATCTTCTGAAGTTTTTCCTTTTTCACTGATATCATATGTTTTATTTTAGGTTGAACATATGGAGGCTAGATTAAAGGAAGATATTCTTTCTGAGGCCGAACGATCAGGTGGGCGTGTGCTTTTACATCGGGAGGAGGTTAATCCTGTCACAGGCCAGTCTGACATTATAGGATATTGGGAGAATATCTCGCATGAAAATGTCAAGACACCAGTAGAAGTATATGCTACTCTGAAAGATGAAGGCTACAATATTGATTACAAAAGGATACCATTAACAAGAGAAAGAGAAGCCCTTGCCACAGATGTGGATGCTATTCAAAGGCAACTAGATGAGTATGTAAACTGTGGCACCTATGCCCTGCAGTTAATAAGAGTGTTGGTTTTCTGTAGAATTGGTTTGCCTTTTCCTTTTACATTTTGCTATAGTTGCAGGATAAATGCAATCTTGTAATTTTTTGTGCTGCAGCGGTGAAGGAGCACAATACTTGTTTATCTCCCATACTGGATTTGGAGGAGTTGCATATGCAATGGCTATAACTTGTCTCAGGCTTAAAGCAGAAGTGCAGCTGGCTTGTGAGGGATCATCTTTCGGAACGGCTTTTTGCACAGGCATTCCATCTCCTGAAAGTCTTTTAGTCATCAGACCTTTGCATGATGAAGAGGCCTTCAAACAAGGAGACTACAGGGATATTTTAAGTCTTACCAGAGTTCTAGCATATGGTCCCATGAGCAAGGCTGAGGTTGACATGGTTATTGACAAGTATGCACTCTTATCCACATCTGTTAGCAAGATGATTATTTAAATCAAGTGTTTAGTTTTAAATCTTTGCTCCTTGAGGAGTACCTCCATCGTAATTGACATCTCTCCTCTCTCACCTTCTTGTAGCCCAATGGTTTATGCATTGATGAAATACCTTAATAATAGATTCCATGGTTTTATTCAATACCGGCCAATTGTAGTTGACACTAAGATCTCTTTATTTTTGAGTAGAATGTAGAGACTGTTGTGGTAAACATCCACTGTTGTAGTAGACACTCTGGTAAAGTGTTGTCAGGGACTCCTACATCTCATAGGCAAACTTCTTCCATGACACATGAGGTATAAGGTGGTCTTTCACTGCATCTAGAAGGATCCTCTTAGCCTTGACATTACGCTTGTTGAATTCTGACAACTGAGTAAGATTAGTAGGTGAAATTACTGCACTTTCTACAATATCCCACAACTCAAACTGCTCAAGCGACAAGACTATACTCTCCTTACAGGGACCAAAATTTTCAGCCCCATAGAGCCTATCCTCCACCCTCAAACCAGTAGTCATTTGACCTTCTAAACCAACACAACTTATGAACACTGAAAACTGAACAACCAACCTCCCTCTCAACTTCAGATATCTGGTATATAAGCTGGGTTTTGCTTGTTGCTCACTATTTTATCAGTTGTAGGTTCATTGTTGCTTTGATACCATGTAGAAATCTTGTGTCTTGTAGCCTACCACATTTCAATTTTTTTTACACATCATGTTTAATGCCCACATCCCATGGTTAAATGTTGATTTAAACATGAATATAAAATTGCAACTGAAACACGAAAGAGTTACCTCTACTTTTCACTTTCACTTTCAGCTGATAAAATTTCACAAGCATGCGCACAATTATTGGACACTAGTTTTTGGTCAACACGACCCTAAAAAAACCCCTAAGGGAAAATCTGTTTGAAGAGGAGTTTATTTGCTTTTAATCTCAGAGAATTTACACAACATTAAATACCAAGGGGTACTTATCTCTCTCCTTGAAACTTGTGCCAGGTTCCTAGAAAATCGTGCTTGTTACCACCCAATTTAGCAGGGGTCCTAGGAGGGGTTCCAAAGAGACTACTACTAGATCAAGTGGCAACAATGGGACGAGGACCCACTGTCAGCTCAGTCAATGTCCCTTGCTCTTTACGAACTTTGACTAATGGGAGGAGTCATCACTAGAATGATGAGGTCAATGAAGATGCACAATGTGATTTCCAAGGACCATTTAAAGGAGAGGCTCAGATAATAGGTTGTTTGTTTTAGAGGCAAAAGAAGGGCTCTCCAAGAAAGGCTTGAGGGAAGGATGACTTCGGGTTTAGGAATATTAAAAAACGATGAATGCCTAAGATCAAAACTTCCAAAATCTCTTAGTTGTGATTGATGTGTTTATACCAGGGTTCAAAGTGAGGCAAGGATGGCTCATTTGGTCCTTGGATCAATTGCCAAGTGTGTGGTGCAAGTGTGTAGCAGGCTGGGCAAGATGGTCTAGGTACATCATCATCATCATCAAATAAGTTGGACACGAGTGAGCAATGAATGGTGCTAAAGGATCCCATGGCATGGCTATTTGCCCTTTGCTGTAGAGGCGACCCATGGCTCTGAATGTTCACCCTATAAATGCCATTAAGACCCTCTAGAGGGCTTGGATCCCGTATAGGTAGACCAAACCCCAAGATGAAGACCCATCTGTAATCCTGTATAAGATCCAATGTGTCTCCTTGCCTTCTAATACAACAATTCATTAGTGCAATTGAGCCTACAAATCATGGAACCAAGTGGGCACTTCATAGTGGCATGCCTTTCCGTAGTGGGATTATAATGTACAGGCATCCTAGGATCAAGAAGGAGGTTAATCAAGGACCCTATTAGGTGGTTTCAACCATAGTTTTAAAATTTGGCCGATTCGAAATGGAAACGGCTGAGTTGATCCGTTTCATTGCCCAGAAATATGACTCAGTGGAGGAAACAGTTCGGGAGGCCGAGTCATTCAATGACTCAGCCGAGTCATGGCTGACTCGGCCAACTCGGCCGTTTCCACGTCTACTCGGCCGAGTCATTAAATCCGGCCAGTAACCCAAAAAAACAGGGATTTTTCTAATTTTTTTTTAACTTTTTAACATTTAGCGGATTGTTGGGGACTCCAAGGTGTTTTCTAAATTGGTTAAGTGCTATTTGGGGTCCATTCCCCTCTCCTAGTATTGATATGCTCTTCAAATTTCATGGTTATGCTCTTCAAATTTCATGGTAATGTTAAATTCTTAAAGTAAAAGTGACATTCTCCTTAATCTTCATTTTCATCTTTTTACTTAAATTTTTAACATTACCATGAAATGACTCAGGATGTTTGAGAGTGGTTCCGGCCTCATTGGATTTCATATGGAGAAAGTAGAATTTTTAGATTTCATTCAAAATCCAGCATACTTATCAGTTTTTCAGGATTTCAGGATTGGAGGATTGCAATGTTTCCATTGAATTTTGTCATGTATTAGGGTATGGAACTCGTATTTAATCAAGAGCACCAATCCCTCTATGTACCTTGATGTTAGTGACATTAGTTGTCGAACTCCTCCGAGATTCGCTCTCAAACTAGGAGCTTCTGAAAATGTCGCTCCCACTCCCGTTTTCGCTCACTCCCCACTTTTGCTCCCGCTCCCAAGTAACATTGAGCCAGATGATGTTGGCAACTCTAGCAGTTGCCAGTAGTACTGGTCACAAAGTTTTGTTGTAGAGGCCATTTATAGCCTCCTTGGTTATGTGTTTTTGTTTTGGTCTCTATATCAACATCGTGTATGTATTAGACAATGCACTGGGTGCCATTTTGATATAATGGATATATTCATGAGCCTACATTGATCATATGTTGTCTTCTATCTATATTCTAATGCTGTGTTTTTGGAAACATGAATGAAAATCTTTAAAATTATGTGTTTTTATAAAAAATAAATATTTAATGTATTTTTTACAATGACCGAGTCATTGAAATCGAGCCGGCCGAGTCGATACCGAGTCGGAGTCGGAGTTGGAGTCGACCCTCGGCCGAGTCGGAGTCGGAGTCGGACTTTTAAAACATTGGTTTCAACCTCCGAGGGAGGGATAGGCCCATGGTACATTTGTCAAATGGCAGGTGTCATTAAAATAATGGTGGAATGAAGTGGGGTAGAAGGGGAAGGCTCCAGGCCACATGCCATGGTACAAGGGTAGATATAATGGGGGAAGCTCACGCATGGGTGAATATATGTAGGAGGGATAAATCGTGATGAATGAGTTACCTTGACCTTTGTTTTAACACCCTTCTTTATATGCCTTTTGCCTTTTATTGATTTTTCTTTTTATAACTGCTTGGTGCTCCAGGGAATGAGAGCATGATGTTAATGATATAGCAGTGAATATCCCATTAAGGTTGGGTAGTTCATTGCCCACCAAGTGTTGGGACAGTCGTGGGTTCCTTAATGATGCAGGGGGCTTATTGAAAACACTGTAACAAACAAAGTTCGTTAACGCTCTGATGCGAATGTAACGAACAAAGTTCATATACACAGTAAAATACTGAGAAGATCTGGTATATAAGAATGTTCATCATGGAACAAATAATATATTTTATAAGAACATTTGAACACAAGTGAGATGATTACAAATGAGGGTGTTGGATACAGTTGTGGGTGTTGGCGGTCGTGTTGTACGACTTCCTTGTTGCATATCGCTTTGCAAGCATACTCTCCTCCCATCTTCTTGCAGATACACTTCTTCACAACTGCATATTGTCCTTCACCGAGAACATCCTGGCATACTATAAAATCACTCTTGATACATTCATAATTTGGTTATGGATCACTCTTGTAGCATAATGTCACGATGGATTCAACTGCGTGCAACATTTCTCCGTAGCTTGTTGTTGAACCTAATGCTTTAACAAAATCTCCTTTGGGGTTTTTATGGTCAGAGGTTTTTGGTTCCAATTTTGGAGCAAAAATAGAGGCACAAGACGAAGCCGCATCAATAACTGGCAATGACCGAGTCGAATAAGTTGTGCATGTCATTGAGTGTTTGTTGTCTTTAGTAGTTGAGACCACCACAGGTTTTTCTACACCATAGCTCTGGGTTGATACCTTATTTGTTGACAATGATGATGATGAACCCAAAAGTTCAACATTGTGAACTTCCGAAGAAACACTATTAGATGAAGTGAAAAATTGTTCTGATGAATCTAGTGGTTCATTTTGGGGCATGTTAGTTGCATTTCTTAGCAGATGAGTGTCTTGAGTTTCTTCTATATCACCTTGAGGAGCTCCTAATTCAACATGTTCAACATACTTTCCCAATTTAGAACATTCTTCATTGTTAGTTCCTTTCATGTCAATGTCCTCTTCCATTCTAGATGTTGAATATGTGTCAAGAATCTTTTTTGATTTTGCAAGTACTTCTCTCATTTCTAGTAATAATTCTCGAGTAGTCATATGGTCATACAATGAATCATCTTGGGAAAATGCTTTCCAGATTTAAACCTTATATACCTAGGAAGGTGTCCCTTCATGAATGGGCATGTCCTTTAGACATGACTTTCCATTTAGCTAATGACTATTTAATTAATCATTACTTTTATTATTTATTTGCATTTGTTTTATTTTTGATATAAATTATATTCATATCATTGCCCATTCATGAAAGGGCACCTGCCTAGTATAAGCAGGTCCTTATTGTAATCATCTCATCAATTCTATATACATTAGTTGTCCTACTATGGATGTTTACATCTTCCAAGTCTTTTGAAGATTATGCCAGAGCATATACAAACTTTGTTTCAATACATACTGGAACAATTTTTTATTTTATTTTATTTTTTTAATTTTATTTTATTTATTTTATATTTTATTTTTTATTTTTATTTTTATTTTATTTTATTTTTAATTTTTTATTTTTTATTTTTATTTTTTTTTTTTATTTATTTTTATTTTTTTAATTTTTTTATTTTTATTTTATTTTTATTTATTTTTTATTTTATTTTTATTATTTTTTTTTTTTTAATTTTATTTTATTTTATTTTTTTTCTTCTGTACGCTTATAATTGTAGATGAATTACACATTGAATGTGTGTACATATATATATATATATAATATTCAGTATTCAACGATGATCTTTACAAGGCTAGGGTGGTTCTCCTTTATAGGAGTTGACTGGCCATGAGCCTAAAAAGACACGTCCTTTGGACTAATGTCTATTCAAAACTAATCATCTTATCTTAATTTATTTACTAATTTATTCATTAATTAACATTTATTTATTTATTGTCATATTAATTATTACATATATATATATATTGAGTTATGAATTTTTAATTCATAACATTGCCTCTCCCTTAAAAATGCTTTGTCCTCAAAGCATAGGTAATGTTGGGTGGCGCTGAAGAAAAAGTTGTCTCCCATGATGAGCCTTCCTTTGGTAGTTTCTTCCATTTGATGAGGTACTCCTTAATAGTCTTGGATCGTAATACCTTCTCTTTGGTAGCGAGTATACCTTGAGGTTCTAAGATGATTCTTCTTTCTTCATCAATCTCGGGTATCTTTGTTTGAGCTATTTGATTTTTCCCTAGTACTTTTTTGGGACTTGATACATGGAACGTGTTGTGGATTCGACAGTTGTTTGGTAGCTTCAATCCATAAGCCACACTACTTATTTTTTTGATTATTTGGTATGGTCCATAATATTTAGGCGATAAATTATTTTTCCCTTGTTGTTTTAATGATAATTGCTTATAAGGTTGAAGCCTAACAAAGATCCAAGCTCCTTCTTCAAACTCTCTTTTAATGGTCACTTGTTCTTTCATTCTATTACGTGTTGGGAATCACGATTGCCGTTAGACCAAAACCTGCAAGTGTTAGTCAACAATCACATCGCCAGAGATAAGGATCCATGAGAGGCAGTTAGTCCATGTCACAAAACACACAGGGAGCATTGGTTTATCTAATGCCCAACAATTTCCCCCCCAATGAGAGCCGGGTGTGTATCGAACTTGTGACCTATGCTCTGATACCACTTGTTTGGAATCACGATTGCCATTAGACTAAACCTTGCAAGTGTTAGTCAACGATCGCATCGCTAGAGATAAGGATCCACGAGAGGTGGTTAGTCCATGTCATGAAACACGCAGGGAGCATTGGTTTATCCAATGCCCAATATTATGTGCCACTATTAGATTTTCTTTTAACAAGTTAATAATTCTTTGGTCTTCTTCTAGGTGGTCTTTTATTGCTTGTACCTTAGAATCGAGTAGCTCAAAATCCTTCCACCTAGGTGGTTCATAGCCATATAGGGCTTAGAAAGGTGTCATCTTAGCTGAAGTATGATAGGTGGTATTATACCACCACTCTGCCAGGTGTAGCCATTGGGTCCATCTGTTTTGTTTGTCGGTGACGAAATAACGAAGATATGTTTCCAAGCCTTTATTTGCGACTTCAGTTTGACCATCTGTCTGGGGGTGATAGGCCAAACTCATGTTGATAGATATTCCTGCTTGGTGGTAGAAATCCTTGCAAAAATTGCACTTAAATTTTGTGTCTCTATTACTAACATTGACCTTGGGAAAACAATGTAGTTTGTAAATATTTTTACAAAACAAATCCGCAATTTGCTTAGTTGTGTTAGCTTTTTGATTGCCATGAAATGGGCATATTCAGTGAGTCTGTCGACTATGACAAATAGCTTGTCTTTACCATTAGACATTAGTCCTTCAATGAAGTCCATCGAAATTTCCTCCCACTTTTGATTTGGAATATGTAATGGGTACAGTAAACTAGGGGTTGGGATATTTTCATTCTTATTTCTCTAACAAATATCACATTCCGCGACATACTTTTGGATCTCCTTACTCATACCCTTCCAATAGAATGATTGTTGAATGCTGTAGTAAGTTTTGAAGAATCCGACATTCCCAACTGCAGGAGAACTGTGAGATTCCTTTAGAATTTTCATTCTAAATTTGGATGTTGGGGTTAGGTAAATTCTACTTTGTACCATAGTATGTCATTTTTCTATTCAAAATTGGCACATTGACTGATGTTTTCAATCATAGAGCCACAGTTCAAATCCTTGGCATGCTTAGCTCGTATTTCGTCTAACCACTCAGGAACAACTATCAAGGCGGTGCATGTTATGTTGTTAGCTACAACATTTTCCTTTCCTTTTTTGTGCAGTATTTCTAGGTCGAATGCTGAAAGTTTCTCCATCCACTTTTGCTGTTCTATTGACAATGCTTTTTGTGGAAGTAGAAATTGAAGACTATTGTGATCAGTTTGGATTGAGAACTTACTTTTGAGCAGGTACTGTTGCCATTTTGTTAAAGCATGTATGATGGCAAGCATCTCCTTTTGGTAAGTTGATTTCAAGCCTTCCTGTTTGTTAAGTTTGTTGCTTTTGAATGGTATAGGGTGGTTGTCTTGCATTAATACTTGTTAAAATTGGCAACTAGGGCCAAATTCCACTTTGGAGAACTCTTTTGAAGAAGATAGTTGTGGCAATGATTTCCTCTTTCTGAGAGGTCCAAAATCGACCTAAATATCACTAAATTTGAATAAGGAAAAATATTTATTTACTTAAAAGAAATTCTACAAGTCATGACCTTATTAAGGAGGGAAAAATAAAAATTTAAAATTCAAATTTGCCTCCAAAATGTTAATGTTGGCTTCACCTCCATAAGGACAAATTGTTATATATATAGATGTCCTCCATTCTCATTACATACATCAACTTGCTGGAGAATATGTCTGAGGTAGCTGTGGTTTTGGACGAGGTCGAAGTTTTGTTTGTGGGTTATATTCTAGGGCCGAATCCCTCCCAGTAGGACAACCACAACACATGAAGGTCAGAGCCGAGGTAACAAGAGATATTTGTAAATCTATTTGTGGGTCCAAAGTACAGCAGAGGTAGGCTGAGGCCTATCTGATAAATTTGTAGATGATTTGGGTTGTGTTCTCCTTGTTTAGATGAGTCGTAAACCTTGAGATTATTGGAGGAGCACCGTAGACCTATTCTGGGTTAGCTAGAAGGAACGTTAGGTCCTATTCTCTTAGTAGATGTTAAGCTACAGACAGCCAGGGTTGGCTACAAGAAGAAGGATGCTAGCCGCAACAATTGAAGGCACTGAATGGATTGATGTTGTCTACTATCAAGCCCTAATCAGGTTCCAGATCCACAATTGTTTCATCATTGTGTTTAACTGCTCAGTATATCACTATATTGGGGTTCATTATACTCAGAGAAGAAGGGCACACTATCTGAACTAGGACCGTGGTCCTTTTCAAACATTCTTTGTAGTTGCTTTGTCTACTGTTGATCTCTGGTTAGTGTTGAATTTTCTGATGATGATGATGGTGGTTAACGTCCACTGAGACCAAATTGGTCTATCGGACCTACAATTTTCTTAATTTTTACTTGTCTGGCTCCTCGTTTTTCTTGGCGAGATTGGTGTTGTAGCTTTCTTTCTTTTCTCTACGGTCTTCCAACTTCCTTCGTCTTGCATCTCCTTCATCTCTTCTGGTTCTTGGGACATTGATGTCTTAGCTTCGCGATCTATAGTCGGAGAAGTTTGGTTTAGGAGACCTGCTTTGCTGTTAAATGAAGATTTATTTTCTGCTGTATTCAAATTCTCATAACTGTTGATTTGTTGGGGCAGGCTTTCTCCTTGCTTGCTTTGAGAGTTGTTTCCTTCTTCCTTGATTTCTTGTGACTCAGAGTTTTCTCTAGAATATTCTCTTTGATGACAGTTGTTAGTGTCTTTTTGTGCTCCTTCCCACCATGTAGATCTGTAGGTGGTTTTTTTCTAGCAAAATGTTTCTCAGAGGCTTTTGGGCAATTTTTGGCTAGATGCGTCTCTTCAAAGCACGATCGACATCTGAGGAGGACACTTTCATAATCAAGCTTCTGGTTCCACACATAGTCTTTACTTGTTAGGTTTATTTCAGCTGGGAATCCGGCGCTGAAATCCATTTCCACACAGATGCGTGCATAGGTGGTTCTGGCATATTCCTTTGTTTCTAGGCACTTGCAGTAAAATTTCCCAATTGCATTTCCGATGGCTTTTAGCGAGGAGAGATTCCAGAGATGCAAGGGTAGGCTTGGCAATCTCACCCAAACTGGTGCTGAGGTTATCACTGCTGTAGAGGGATCGAAAGATGGGTTCCATGGCTTCATGGATAGGCCTGATTTTTCCCAAAACCAAGGGCCGGAATCTAGAATACATTGTCTGCTTTCAGGATTTTCAAATTCTACTATAAAGAAACCTCTAGCACAGGGGTAGATATTAATTTCATCAGAAATGATAGGCTTCCATACCTCCGAGATCCAATTGTGGAGTGTTATCAGCGGCGGCCAAAAACCATTGAACCGACAAATTAGGGCACTTTCAGAGAACTTCAAAGCTTCATCGAGTGAGTCCTGGACCACTTGGATAGTGGGCGCTGGGGCTTCACTCACGATATGGGCAGGAGATTGCCCTCCAGAGGCGGATGAGCCACCAGTTATTTTTGCGAAGCTCGGAGCCATATTTTACGCAGATCTGAGAATGCTGGAACAGCAGCAAATATTTGAACCGCAGACCCTAAGAATGCTGGAACAACAGCTGTGTCCTCCACACGTTACGTTGCCTCCAAAAGCAGAAGAGACCTGATACAATTCAATCAATATAATGAACATCCACGGGATCTGAGAGATCTGCGAGATCTGCGAGATTATAGATCTGAACCAGGCGAGAACGGAAAGAGATCTGCGAGATCTGCGAGATTATAGATCTGAACTGCGAGATTATAGATCTGCGAGACCTGCGAGACCTACGACGAGTTGCTCCGCGCCTGCCTTTCACTAGGATACACTGCCTCCAGGGACTCATAAACAATCGTCAAAATGGGATCAGTTGCCTGTAATGGAAAATCTCGGGAATTTGAGCCGGAAGGAAAAGCGGAAGACCTTAAAGAAACTCAAGAGGAAGGTAATCAGAAAGGAGGTCGCGGAGAAAGAAAGAGCCGAGGAGGAGGCGCGTCTCAACAACCCCGCTACGCAGCTTGAACTTCAGTTGCAGGAACAGGCTGAGGCTGAAGCTGATATAATTTATTTGTGACCACGCCCAGATCGACGAACTGCAGAAGAAGATAGATCCGCAGAAGAAGATAGATCCGCAGAAGAGATCCGCAGTTCCGCAGAAGAGATCAGAAGAGATCCGCAGTTCCGGAGTGCTATGACAGGTTGAATTTTCGCAGAAGAGATCCACAGCTCCGCAGAAGAGATCAGAAGAGATCAGAAGAGATTATATATATGTCGTTATATATGGTAAGCGAGATAAATAGATATTAAAATCGCATCACTAGATCCGCAGTTCCGCAAAAGAGATCCGCAGTTCCGCAGAAGAGATCAGAAGAGATCCGCTGAATTGACAGGTTGAATTTCCGCAGAAGAGATTCGCAGTTCCGCGAGAACACGCGAAAATTATATGAATCTGTATTCTGCTAGTTTATTTCTTCTACTTGTAAATTTTGAACAAGTTATTTAAAACATTTAAATACCGAAATAAGAACAATACAATCACAACATCTACAGATCATCAACGTAAAGAAAACAAGCACACAAGTGACACTGTTAGTTTTGGACAAATGTCCTCGGAAAAATCCAATGCGGGAAAATTGGTGCAACTATTCAGAGGGTTTATTATTATGCTGTATTTCCTTGAGTACAACTGGGTGTCTAACCACCTCACCTGATAGAGAAAAATACACGACAACAATACCACTATATTTGGAAACAAGTATTCAGAAAACCTGTCCCACGAAACCCTCTCCGACACAATTGAAGCTCAACGCTGGCCCTTTTGGTTTCTGCGTCAGCCCCAGGACCCTTTGCGTCAACGCTTTGAGGCACTGCGCAGCCTATGGGACCCTCTGCGTCACTCCAATAGCCTCTGCGTGGATGACACAGTCGCTCTTCCTCTGCGCTGTCTCTGCTGGGCTCTGCATGGCCTGAACTAGCTGCTGCTCTTGCTCTCTCTGCCTCTGCGCTAGCTACTAGTCTCTCAGTATTGTCTCTGTCTCTTTGTCTAGTACTCACTGCCCCTCGCTGCTGATCACTGATTCACTTTTGCTTAGCAACGCCGCTCTAGCAAAATGAATGATTGATCACTTTGGTGTGTTCTCCAATTGACCCTCAAGCCTCTTCTTATACTTTTCTTGATGGTCCTTCAATGACCGAGATTAAATCTCTAGTCGATGGCTAAGATTAGATTTGGTTTGATCCATGACTTTTGGAACTTTCTCACCCATTTTGATATTAATACCCATTAATATTTTAGTTTTCCTATGTTTAGACTTAGGAACTCCATTAAAAATATTAATTATTTTAATATCTCCCAAACCGGGTACAATGTGTCCAAACCATTTTTGGTTCTTGGAAATCTCATGCGCTTTAGCCTCTCCACCAATTTTCATGGCTAGAGCAGATCTGATGCTACCCCAAATCAACACTCCCTCTTAGCGATGACTATGCTCTAGTAATGCTCCTCACTGAACATCACTCTGATTATCTGGCACCGATACCTGTGCTAATGCTAGGCCTCCCCGCCCAACATCCTTTGCACTGCTGCATCCTGTACTGCTGCCCATGGCCCTGCCACTGCCACTGCTGCATCCGTACGACAACTCCCTCTGCATCTATGCTATTGCTGGTCCATCCTCCCAACACTGCATTTGCACTGCATCCCCCTCTCATCATGCTGCATCATGCTATTGCACACTGCTACTTGTTAAAATTGGCAACTAGGGCCAAACTCCATGTGGGTCATCTTATTTATGGCAGTTGATATTTTTCTTGGATTCCTCTTGTCGAGAGGTGTAGGATTGATCTAACGATCATCCGATTCCCACAAGTATTTATGGAGATATGAATTTATTTGTATTTACTTGACAAATTGTCAAGGTTGGCCAGCAGCTAAATGTGTGGCACACATGCTCAACGTTTCATATAAATACAAGAGAGGATGAGGCATTATTCACTCATCTCATCCCATCTTACATTCTTATCTCTCTCTCATAACTTGATTGGGTAAACAAGGAGCAACGTCTTTCACGTGGGTGAAGGAGGATGCAGCAAGGAAGATAGACGCATCTAGGAGGAGGACGCAGGTCTATTCCAGTGTTGATTGTAGTTGATCTAGGTGCAACAAGCAAGGGATGACTGCATTGACCAGCAAGGGAGATGTTTTGACTACGACCTAGTGTGGGGAGTTTCCTTCAAGCAAGCCGTAATTCTGATAAGCTGTTCTTGGACCTAATTTGACCACCGAATTGACCAGCGTTGACTGGTTAGGGTTGACCGCAGGGTTGCCAATGCGTTGACTTGTTTTGACCATCTCTTTTTGGTTGTTTTGGGTTGAACTTCATTGTTGTTGAAGGCCAAGTTGACCAAGGTTGATTCAAGGTCATTTGTGGATTGTTTTACCAACATTACAAGTGTTGGTTAGGGTTTTTATTACTGCTTTCATTACAGAATTGTACATTTGTACTATTTCTCTCTCCACTGAACTATTGAAGATTATAGAAGAATTGATCAAAGGGTTTCCTCACATTGGGGTTTGTCCTTAGCTAGCCGCCACATTTGGTGTCTCTTGTCTTGGCTTGTTTTCTGTCGATCTATTAATGTTCTATCAGCACATTATGTTAATGTGATTGCTTAACAATGGCTAATAAGAAGAAATTGAAGTAAACTGCACTAAGCATAAAACATACCATAAATTAACATGGTATCAGAGTTGAGGTGAAGACAAAGCCCAAGCAAGAGCAAGAGAAAGAGCAATCACCAAAGGCTGTTGAAGCAATCTTAAAGACTTCATGGGGTCCTCATCGCACTTCCCCGTTGAAGAAAAGCTCCGTGAGAAGTCTAACTATCACGGATGGAAGATGTCTCTCGATCTGACATTGGAAGAGTAGGAAGTGTTGGACCATGTGAGAGGCAGAATCATTGAGCCTCCATCAAATGCATCCGTTGTTGCAAGGAACAAGTGGACCAGGGGTGAAGTGCAAAGAAGATCATTCGGGACTCTATTGACAAGCGCCTGGTGGCCTACGTTTCCGAGCTGACCACCTCCAAGGAAATCTACGATAGATTGGTAAGCTTATTTAAAGTTAGTGATGCAAATCACGTTTTGTTCCTTAAGAATAAGTTGAAGGAAATTAAGAAGGGCAAAGATGAGAGTATGCAAGCCTACTTCTAAAGGGTCATCGAGATCAAGAATGATCTCCTATCAATTGGGGAAGTCATTCCTGATAGGGAACTAACCATCACAACTCTTGGAGGGCTCCCATCCAAATGGTATGTATTCAGAACCACTCTTCTCAACAATAATGTAATTCCAGGATTTAAGGAATTGATGGCGAGATGCATTCAAGAAGAGACAAGGATGGAAGAGCAGGAAATGCCTGCATTTAGAGGCAATTCCCCTGCTTTCTCCTCCCATGCTAAAAGGAGAAATAATTCCAGGGTAAAATCTAAGGGGAAGGCCGGACCGAAAGGTGGAAGGAAAGGAAGATGTTTCATTTGCAACAAAATTGGCCACTATGCGAGGGAGTGTCCTGATAGAAAGGACACATCTCATGATGATGATCAAAATCACTCCAAGGGCAATTCCAAAAACAATCAAAGGAAGGGCAGGTTCAATGGCAAAGGAAAAAGGAATGCCAGAAATCAAGGAAGTGGTCAACCCTCCAAGAAGGCAAGAAACTCCAAGTATGAATCAAACATTGTTAACAATAAGCAAGATGAATATTATCTGATATCGGCCCTCTCTACTACTTCTTCTCTAGACTCGTTGGGCAATTGGCTTATTGATAGTGGTGCCTCAAGGCACTTCACTGGTTACAAAGAAGCTCTCTCTAATCTAATAGAGAAGGAGACCAACCTAGAAATTATTCTTGGAGACAACTCCAAATACCCCGTGAAAGGCGTAGGGAATTTTTCTCTTCAATTGAGGGTAACACAATTCACTTGCAAGAAGTCCTATATGTACCTGATCTCAAGAAGAACCTGGTGTCCATTTCGACAATGGAAGACAAAGGCTACAAGGTGGCCTTCACCAATGGCAAGGTACGTGTATGGAAAAAGAATTTTAAAGATGCTTTCACTCTTGGGTTTTGAGTTGACTCTTTATATCAAGTTGGAGGAAGTCCGCTGGGTGTCATGTCTTGTGACACATCTTTTCAGTTTGAACTATGTCATCGGAGGTTTGCTGATCTTCATTATAAAGCTCTACCGGATGTGAGACAAATGATGATAAGGATGCCGGAGTTTAAAGTAGAGCAAGAAGGTGTATGTTCGGGATGTACTGAAGGAAAGATCAAAAGGGGACCATTCCCCTCAAGCCATAGCAAGACCTCAATATATTGTAGTTGGTTCACTCCGACATATCTGGTATGTATGATGCCTGTGAACTCCTTGGGAGGCTATTTATATTACCTCACTTTTATAGATGATTATTCTCGCAGGACTTGGATATACTTCTTGAAAAAGAAGGATGAAGTGTTCTCTTGGTTCCGTCACTTCAAAGCCTTGATTGAGAATCAAACTAAGAAGAAGATCAAGATCTTAAGGACTGATAATGGGACTAAGTATGAATCCAATGAGTTCCATGACTTTTGTAAGGAAGCTGGCATTAAGAGGGAGACCATAACACCATACACTCCTGAGCAAAATGGTGTGGCGCAAAGAAAGAATCGTACGATTATGGAAGCTGTTCGTTCCATGCTCCATGATCAAAGGCTTCCAAAGTTTCTATGGGCCGAAGCTCCAAATACCCCCGTATATGTTCAAAACCGATGCCCTCATCAATCATTGGATTCCAAGACTCTCGAAGAGATGTTCATTGTTAAGAAACTTGATGTATCTCATTTTAGAAGATTTGGAAATTTCGTTTATTTTCATGTGCCGAAAAGAGAAAAGGAATAAATTGGGTGCATCTGGAAAGAAGGGAATCTTCGTGGGCTATAGTGAAAATACTAAGGGCTATAGAATCTATGTGGCTGGTCAAAGGGAAGTTGAGATTAGCCATAATGTCACATTTGATGAAGATATGGCTCTTAGCAAAGTTGACAATCTTCCCTAAGGAAATTTGGAGAAGCTAACACCAGCAAACCGGAGGAAAAACAAGATAAAACAATGCCTGAAGTGGAAGAACCCATGGACCCTATTGATCCCCCTCCGCAAGAGCCTTCCTCTTCTAGGAAGAGGCGCTCATGGCTTTGGGGGACACTTGAGGATGTTGAAGGACACATTGCACCGAGAGTGACCTTTCGGGAAAGTAAGAAGCTGACCAGATACCATGGATACTTGACCATTATGAGCACGATCATTCAAAATGAGTCCTCATCATTCTCTAAAGCTGTGAAGCATCAAGTATGGAAGGATGCCATGACTAAGGAATACGAGTTCATCATGAAGAACGATGTTTGGGATGTGGTCCCCAGACCCCAGGACAAAATTGTTGTCACTTCAAAATGGGTTTTCAAGATAAAGCATGGAGCTTATGGAAGTGCTGAAAAGTATAAGGCTTGTTTTGTCGCTTGTGGCTTCTCTCAAAAGGGAGGGATAGACTATGATGAGATATTTGCACCTGCTGCCCTGATATTTGCACCTGCTGCTTCGCAAGGATGGAACATACATGAGATGGATGTCAAGACTACGTTCTTGCATGGTTCGATCAAAGAGGACGTCTATGTGGAACAACCCAAAGGATTTGAGGTTCATGATCGAGAATCTCACGTATGCGGGTTGACGAAAGCCCTCTGTGGGCTGAAGCAAGCGCCTCGAGCATGGTATGAGAGAATCGATAACTACTTGATGAAGCTGGGATTCACTAGGAGTGAAGCCGACCCTAGCCTTTACTTTAAGGTTGAAGATGATCAACCTCTCATACTGGTGCTGTACATTGACGACCTCTTTCTGACAGGTGTAGACCCTCTCATTCACAAATGTAAGAGGGAGTTGGCTTCTGAATTTGAGATGAAGGACCTAGGACTGATGCACTATTTCCTAGGACTGGAAGTTTGGTAGAAGCCAAGGGAGATTTTCCTATCTTAAGTAAAATATGTGGTGAAGGTACTGAGAGATTTGGTAAGGTGGACTGCAAGCCCATGACTACCTCGATGGAGCTTGACTTCAAGAAGTTAAGCGGTAGTGCTGCCGGACCTGTTTTGCAAAATGCTACCGAGTATCGTCAACTCATCGGAGCATTGATGTTCTTGGTGAACTCCTGTCCGAATATATGTTTTGCAGTCAACACATTGAGTCAACATATGGTTGAGCCTCACCATTCAAATTGGATTGGTGCCAAGAATTTGTTGAGGTACCTTCGTGGCACAATCACTCATGGGTTGAGATACACTGTCGGAGATGTGAGACTACATGGATATACCAATGCTGATTGGGTAGGCAGTGTGGTGGACCGAAAGAGCACTTCTGGGTGCTGTTTCTTTTTGGGATCTGCCTCGATATCCTGGATGAGCAGGAAGCAGAAGTCGGTGGCTTTGAGCACCGCTGAGGCAGAGTACATTGCTACGAGTATGGCCTCTTGTGAGGCTGTCTGGTTGCGGGAGCTCTTCAGTGAGCTGTTTGGAATTATATTGAATACTACCGTGATCCTGTGTGACAACTAGAGCGGGATTCATTTATCAGAGAATGTTGTATTTCATGATCACTCCAAGCATATCGATATTAGGTACCACTTTATCCGGGATATGGTACAACGGGGAGTAATAAGGCTCCAACATATCGGTACAAATGAGCAAGTTGTCGACATTCTGACGAAGCCCCTGAGGAAGGTCAAATTCTTGACTTTCTGAGAACGACTTGAAGTCATTGAGAGACCTTCTTATGAGGGTGCTGCATGATGGATGCATTGAGCTCTGGGAGCTTTGAGGGGCGTGGGGTACTTCTTGGAGCAACATGTGACTTACCCTCCCCTAGTGGTGTGCTATGTACAGGGTGAAAGGTTCAACATCCCCCTGTGATACCCCGTGGCGACTTAGGGACAAGATGAATGGTTCTCTTGTCGAGGCATCCTACCCATGCAGTCTGGGACTTATGGGAAGTACCTCTCATCTGATCAATGAGTAGGGAAATGGGGTTAGGGACCATAGTAGTACTATCGATGGATGCATCGTTGTATCTACCGTACTCCCTATGCTAGGATGACCTCCATTGATCTGGGATCATTGAAACTGATCCAACCTTCTTAAGAATTTCAATGGGGTTTTGAGGCACATCTAGGCTGAGGAAGGCAAAATTTACCCCCTAGGCCTTCTCCAAGCCCAATGTCCAACCAAGAAGGGAAGACGTTGGACGTCAAGGAAGTGAATTTGGACATTTTTATGGTAATTTTTTGTCATTGTAGGGTTCTGAATTTTTTTTAAGGCCTCTAAGGCCTAGTCGTCACCTTTTATAGCCTTGTCGTGGCCTCATTTTCCCTTGTTTCCATTGGGCACAACCATAGAAGGGATTTTCCCTTGGACAATAGAGCTTTTGGGCCTTCCTCTAGCCCTTTGTAGCTAAGTTATCGGAAACGCCTGAAGAATTTGCTAGAACCGCAGATCCTCATTTCCGAAACGGAAACGGATACGATCCTTGTCTGAAACGCCATAAAAATGTTTTTGTGCCGTTTCAAAAAATCGGAAAACTTCAGTTTTGTAATTGGATACGTTTCTAAGGGTTTTAAATTTTTTTGGATCCATTTCCGGATTTCCAGAGATGGATCCACGAAAATTGTAATTGGAATCCACCCTTAAAATGCTAAAAAATGTGAAAATTTGTATAGCCATAAATAAATAATAAAAATGAAGAAATCAGATTTGCAAATACACTCACTATAAACATAGTCTCATAACGTTTCTTCTAAATATTTAGAAACAACAACACTCCATATATCAAGGATTCTTACTGAGAAAAAGATAGATGTTCAAAAATGCAAATAGAAGGGTTTGGTTAAGGTTTTGTCAATTGTCATTGATTTTGCTCTTGATTTCATAAATCTTTTGCTTGCATATAGTCAAGTGACCAAGCTGACATTGATAAGATTGAAATGTTCAAATAAGTCTTGATGGAATATCCCAATGATCCCATGGGCCTTTTAATTGCCATGCAAAAAAGATAGATACCATCTGCCATGCATGACACGTTCTTTGAAGGAGTTGGACTCGAAAGCACAAAGGCTATAGCATTTCTAATGATGATGATAATACGCTGAATGTTATAATAATCACTAATGATGATGACAATGTTTATGTTGAATTGATGATGATAATTTGTTTATGTTGAAATCGTGATGATGATTATGTATTTTTAGATATAGAATCTAGATTCTAAAAGATAAATGGCAATATGAAATTCTTATATATATATATATATAATATATATACGCTGTTTCCTTGCCGTATTGTACCCGGAATTTCTGAAAATTTGCCGTATTTGTTTCAAACCCTGTATCTGTATATGTTTCTTGTATCCATTTCAATGCAACTTAGCTCTGCAGCCCTTATAGGGCTTCTTTTACACTTGTCGTGGCCTTTTTAGGCCTTTTCTCCTAAGCCACAGGCCTTTGAGGCCTTGCCGTGAGCCTTAAAAGGCTCTTCCCATGAGCCGCTGCCCTTATTGGGCTTTCTTGTTGATTTTTAATGTACCTTGGATAAGTGGTTTCCCATGGGTTAGCCTCTATCCAGGGAAAAGTGTCCAAAATAATTCTTTTCCTAAGTGTGACTTTATAAAGTGAAAGTGACTTTATAAGTGGTAATGTCAATGTTAAATTATAAAGTGAAAAGGACTTTAAACATAAAGTACAATATGGGTACCTTATTTAATAGGTGAGTTAAAAAATAGAAAGTGAGAATTAAATGCACATTTATTCTCATCCCTTGATCTAAATGAATCTGAGCCACTAGATCTTAGGGTTGCCCAAAAGTCTTTTAGGGAAACAAAAGGGGGGAAAGAAAAGAGAGACTGCATTCATTCTTCATGAGCAGATTGGAGAAAGGAGGCTGAGCCACGGAGAAAAGTTTTGAAGGAGAATTTTGTTGCAGCAAGCTGAAGGAGTGATTTCTAGGCAAAGCTGGGCATGAAAATCAAGGCATAGAAGACAACAAAATGTACAATACGAACAACACTTAATGCTGTGAGCTGTACACCGTTCAAGAGAAGTTTTTGATTTTATTTTTGAAAAACCCGTATAGTGGTACGGAATGCCGTATAGTTTGTACAATACAGTCTGTATCTGTACAATACATATTTTTAGCTTCAAGTGGGCATGGAAATCGAGGCAAAGTGGGCATGGTTTTCAAGGAGTTTTGGGCTAAAGAGATAAGTTGTATTTTGCTGTTTTGTTTTGTCTGCAAATGTATTTTTCCTGAACTTGAAAGGTAAATAAATTAGAAGAGATCTCTAACAGGGTTTCCCTAGAGAAGATTGAAGGGGTTTTGCCCGGGTCTAAGTTGACCAAAATTATGTGTGTATTTTTATGTGTGTCGCTGGTCTGTTTATGTCCATATTTATTTTCAGCATGTGTTGACAGTCCCATGCGTTTTAATCTGAAAATTTCATTTCCAGAATTCTATATGTTGAATGTATGTTTATGGGAAAGGATATTTAACTGAATGGGGGTGATAAGGTGAAATTAAAACCGGGTTGGAATTGCAGGAAACTTTTTAGTCATCAAATTTCAACATTTTTCTACCCTAGCCATAGGCCCTTAGGCCTTGTTTCTCTCATTCTTTGCCTCCTCTAGCCCTCCTTGGTCTATTGTTGCCTTCCTTGGCCTTTCTAGCCTCATCGTTGGCCTTGGTTTCCCTTCTTCTAAGCCATAGCGTATCCTTCTAGTCCTCATCCAAGCCATTCTTCAGTCATTGAGTTGGTTTGCATTAGTTTTTGGTTTCTAACATCTTGTCTTGCAACGATTTTGGAGCTAACATTGTGGTTGCAGGTGGACAAGTTCATTGGAAGCCTCTCTAGTCACCAACAAGGCCATAAGGCCTCTTGGTCTGCCTCTCAATCCCTCATTCTCATCATTGTTCTCATATATAATACTGAAGCATTTTATGATAATAGTGTATTTAGGGCATAAACAAATCTAAAAAAATCTTAATCTCATTAATCATTCGCCCAAGGCATAAAAAATCAATCTTGTGGTTGAATTGATTGCATATAAGTGAAATTTTGAGAACTGTTGGGTACATTCAAGATCTGATATGTTTGCTACAACCATCTAAAATTACCTATAACAGTGATAAAAACACATAATAGTGGCATAATAAGTGGCTTGCAGTCATATTTCCTCATTGGCATATCATTTGCACTCATTGGACTTGCATTTCTTGGTATCTCTTATCATTTTGGAGGACTGTCATAAAATTGAGAGGTCCGATATATGCGTATCAAGGTCTGATATAAACATAGCTGTGGTGTCAAAAGTTGTTGATAGTCATCTCTTTTCATTTAGCATTTGTTCGTTACATCTTTGTGCATCCTGAATAAGTGTGTTCTTGTGTGGTTGGGTGTTTTTCTTACTGCTATCATCATTATCTTCTTGGTTTCCATCTCATTGCATCCATTGGATTTTGCATACATTGCATTCCTGCATAAGCATATCATTGCTTGCATTCTCATTGACAAACATAAGTGCTCTAAAAGGATAATTAAATTGGTAATTGTTGGATAAGGTTGGCTTATTGCTCTAAAAAAAGATATTGTGGGCTAGCATTGTTGTCATTGCTTTCACACTGCTAAAGAAGTGGATTATTGGATAAATGTTATATTGCTTTTCTTTGTCATAACTTTAGAAGTATATTAACATTGTGTTTTGCAAGTGAGCTTACATCTAAGTTTATAATCTTGCAAATCAACTCACTGTTGAAGCATTTGTCTAATCATTGCATTGTGATAAGAATAATCTTAAGATTGTCTAAGGAATCGCTAATTGTGGTCATAAGGAATTCATTTTTTTTTTCTATTTTGTATCTAATTGGCACATTGACATTCTATTGTTATAATCCAAGTAATCTTAAGAATTTGTTAATTGCATCTAAAGATCATCATCATCTAATTGACATTGTTAAAAGAAGCGTTGGCTTTGTATATTTATGAGCAACTGTTGGGATCTTGATAACATTTTCTGTTGCCGTCTATTTTGTTCATTGAGCACTTTCTTTTGGTGAATATTGTCATTGTACATTGTTAAGTACTTCATTGTTATGAATTGAATATCATTGTAACTTGTCTCTAAGTACTTAAGACCCTTAACAATCTCACCTAAAGAATAATCACTCATCTTGCGCTTGCTTCTATGTTAGCATTAATTAAATTACCTCCAAGCATAAGCTTGGTTGATAGAAAGATAGGACCATCTTTCTCACCCAACTTGCGAAGCGTAGACCCTTTTTTGTGGATAACATGGTGACTTTGCAATTGTCAGACCCACAACCTCTGCAACGCTAGAGGCATCGGGTGGTTAGAATTTGAGGGTAGGTATCGTTAATATAACTTTCTTGACTTTCCTTGGGTTTCTCTCTCACAACCTACACTAGAAGCTAGCTCCAAAATAGTTGAGAGAAAGGATTTATTTAAGTAGGCATCTAATTTAAAATAAACCAAGATCTTGCATTTCACTTAGTTTTTAGGTGTCACATTTCATACAGGATAGTGAAGCATCCTAAAGCAACACTTGTTCATCCAGTGGCTTGGTTGATAATTCACGCAAATATTTTGACTCCTTATAAGGCACTGGTCTTTCCAGGTAATTTAATCAAATTACTAAACTTGCTAAATTAACCAAGTTGCTAGGCTATTCAGTTTTGTCTCCCTTACTTGTTGGTTGCCGACGAGTCTCACATATTCACATTTCATAGGGACTACCCCCCCATAGTCTGTTGTAGGGAGACAACTAGAATTGAGAGGGCGGGGATCAGAGTGACAACCCCCGTCCTAAACTTTGTACAATAGGGCTCATATAGGGGTCCTAGGAACCAAGGTGATGGCCACAATGATAGGGGTAGAGCTGATGTTGGCTTTTGCCCATGCGCTAAATTTGTATGTGCTGGCCATATTTTTCATTTTATGGTACATTGCTTATTGAGAGTGGCCAAATTATGCTTTTAATTTTCTTTTTAGTTGCATCAACCTTCGGAGCATCTTTCTAGGCCCAACCTAAAGTTTGGACAAGGGGAGTGGGAGGCTAACTCTTTGTGGACCCTGTTGACCCTACCGCCTACACCTACCTACAAGTCAGTGAGAAAAGCCTTCAACCCCACAAGGTGTGGTTGGTGGCATGGAACTCAGAGAAGGGGTTGTCACACTAATCCCGACTCTTTCCGTTTGAGCTATCTACTAGGTTAGCTAAGGGGGTGGTCCCTAATGAAAAGATAAGTTAAAATATGTGAGTTTCTAGGAAAGTGTTATAGTGAAAATGGATTACTTTTAAGGATTTATGAGCAAATATGAAGTGAGCAACTTGAAATAACAATGCCAATCATTAATATGATTAAAAATCATAAAACCAATGCCTTATAAGGAATTTGCTCAACAATTTAAAGATATATTTGCTCAAAGTAAAATGCAATACTCTCAAAAGAGAAAACAAAGTAACCCTGAAATGTAAATAAGAATTATTAGCACAAGATATGTAAGATACAAAATGATTTTGAGATAATCAACTTTATAAATCAAAACATGTGAAACATATCTTGCCAAAACCCAAAAATTAGTAATTAACTTGGAAATGTAAAAGAAAGGAAGTGCTAAAACAAGACATCAATATGCAATTGGACTTGAAACATAAAAGGAAAACACTTGTTTGAAATGATTACAATACTTGCTTTTGGAATAGATTTTGCATATGAAAATTCAAACCATCAAGAGACAAGTAAAGTAAATGTAATGAAAAGTGTTCTTGTTTAATTTTATTAATTAGCTTTACAACAAGATTAGCTTTACAACAAGATTACAATTTAACTCTTCAATCCTTAGACCTCACCCTCGCCCAATGATATGGATCTCACAGTGAGGAGTCAATAGAGGAGTAGAGGATCCCTAAGATGTCTACTTCAACCAACTTATGTTGGTGGTAAAATTTTAATGAAGCTTGGGGCCTTCTTACACTAAAATGCTTAGATGAGATGCAAATTGTGTTAATTCCCCAAATTAAAATAATGATGCATGCAAATTCGTCAAAGAGATTGATTTGCAATGCTTGAAAATGAAATTGTGTTCAACATAAGTTGCAATTTTTTTTTTTTTTTTTAGGTTGTGGTTCACGAACACCCTGGTCAACGGGTGACGCTACGTCCATCGAAAAATATGGGCTGATCGACCCCAAAGGGAATCTAGCCCTGTGGCCCACTAGCAAGGCTTGACCTCAAGGGCTTTGGGGAGATTGGACCCTCTGACCTCCTGATGGCGAGGCACTGATTTTGACCAACTGAGCTAACCCTTGGAGCTAGCATAAGTTGCAATTAGAACTTCAATTGGAGGAATAAAATTAGCTTACAAGTGTTGCATGTGTTTCATCAATGAATTAAAATACAAGTAATTTGCTTGAAAGTAAAATTTGTTTCAAATAGACAATGACAATAAATTGCTTCAATATTCAAGATAACAATATAGCATAAAATTGAAGCATGTATTCAAGTGCTCATGAAACAATTTACCAAGGTAAAGGGAAACGAGTCAAAGTTTGTTAAGAATATAAAATGCTTGCATGTAAAGGATGAATTGCCCAAAGTAAAGTGTAAGCTTGGAGCTCCAAGCAACAATGAGAAAGAAAGTGCAAAGCTCAAATGAAATTGTAACAAACTTTAACTCAATGAAATGTGATAGTGAGGTTGTGTTAATTCCCAATTAAAGCATGCATGTAAGTGAATGAAGTATGAAAGCTTAAACCATGCAAATGTCAATCCACCCAAGAGAAGCCTTCCCCTAAATGGTGAGATAGGATACCATGGGAGAAATCCCAAGCTCCCACAAGCAAGTTAAATCTTTTATTAATATTACAATGAGAAGAGGGCCCTTCAAAGTTCTCAACTATACTTCAAGGAGAGTCCTCACAATAATTGCTTGAAACTTGAACACTAGACCTCCTTTCTTGAGAAAGTACTGACAAGATCTCACAAAACTTATGCAAGGGAAACAAGGTGTGAGTTTCCTCCAAATGCCCAAGCTTAAAGAGGAAAATCAGCAGCCCTCTAGTGAACTTGACTTGGCCAAAATAATCCTCAAAAGGGTTCACGACATCCTTGGAAATCGAACCCTCAACACTTGCCAAAGGTTTTGCAAACACTTGTTAGATGTTGCAGCAGTTGCTCTTCAAAATCTGCCACACAAGAGTTAGCAAACAATCAAAACAATGGCTGCAAAATAAGTTAAGTAGTAATGGAAAAATCAGCAAGATAAAATTTATATGTACAATTATAATTTACAAAAGGCTAAGCTAAAGAGTGAGAGTAAACTCTCATTCTTTGCTTAGCCATCTTCAAGTTCTTAGATAGCAAATGAAAGAAATGAAGTATAATTTTTTTTAAAAGAGATTTAAATTTAAAAGTTCTCAGCTTGTGTACAAGTTATGTGCCGAAATCCCTGCAAAACCACTTTGTAAGATAAGACTATGAAGGTTCAAAGAACAAATGAGAGCTCCTTTAAGAATGTATCAAGAGTGGGTTGGTCTCTCCAAAGACTTCCCCTCACTCTTGATTCTGTAATCCCAACAAGATGTTCTCTCTACAAAACTTCAATCAAGAATTAGTTCCATTTAGATTTAGCAATAAACAATGATAAAAAACTCTAGAGATTTATTTAAAACCAACTAGAGCATTCTATACCTAGAGCATACTTCTAAATCAAATGTTAATGCAAGATAGCTCTACATTAACAAATCTACAAGAGCATATGGAAGCAAATTAGATCAAAGCATGAGTAAAAAGAATTATACCAATGCTCAACAGTTCATCACATTCAAAAACGAGGAACACCTTATGAATGAAACCCCAAAGTCTTTATTGATATTTTTGAAAATGTACAAGGCAGCAGCGCTTCCGCAAGCACAATAGCTAGTAATAATATTATTACAATGTGAGAGCCCATGGCTCCATTATATAGAGAGTTGAGAGCAAATCCCAATGAAGAATGACAATGACAAATGACATTGGAGCCAATCCCAATGTAGAAGTGATTAAACAAGTGGCATGAGGTGACAATCCCAAAGAGAAATTTGAATTTGGTGAATGGAGCTCAAATGCCAAGTGTAAAACTCAAATTCTGGCAAGTGGGCATTATTTTCTTCTTCTTTTATGTGCCAAATTCAAATTTTATGTTGGAATGACAAGTGTATATGGGTGGTAACCCATGTGGGGACAATTTCCCACAAAAATCTCCACCAAATATTCTCGCAAATCCTTCTAAATGTGCATTAACTTCACAAATTCGAATTTCCAAGCAGCGTCTTCATTTAAGGCCAAAAATTCGATTTTATTTGAGCAGATGTCATTTCTTTAATTTTAGGAGTTCATATCACCTTGGGATTTCACTTTAACTCCATAATAATTTTCCACCTCCTTTCCACAACATTTAGCATGTGTGGATATTTATTTTTCTCTATTTATTTAATTTTTGGCTTAATTAATTGCTAGATTTTCCACTAAACTTCGAAAAAGTGGGTTTTGAGGGTTGAAAACTCATTATTAACCCCTCAGGTTGTGTCATAGTAGAAAGTTGAGGCTGAGAGGTGTAGTTTTGATTACTTATACCCAATACAACTTCTCTAGACTACATTTATTACAATTTAAATACAATTTTATTTGCAATTTTTGACTTGCGGGAAATCTAAAAAATAAAAAAAAACTACCGAGACCTAACCAAATTCCACGAAATTTTTTGTGTGATATAGTATGGTAATATACATCGACTCTAGACACTAAGATGTGTTAGGGGCTCAACTTTCAAACCGTCACCCCAGCTTTGGGGTAAAAAGTGACTGAAAAACCCAGAAAATTATCTGCTTCTGAAAAAGAAGGGATAATTAATCAGATAAAAAGAATACTTCAAGGTGTACTCATTTGCTGATCGAGTCCCAACATCCTAGGCATGTTACAGACTCAAAACTCATCATTTCTAGTATCACTTATTACAATTCCCCGTAGGGTGTGGAATCTGGGTACAAGAAAGATGATGAGAAGATAGAAGTAAAGCTAAAAAACTCTGTTGACTGACGATATTTGATGGTATAAGTGTCCTCTAGATCATCCTTGGGCATGGAGTCTTCATGTAATCATCAGGTGCCACTCCAGTGGTCAACATTTGGCTCCATATGGGGATGCATGCTGGATACAAAGTGATAGTGTGCAAGAACTTGGAATCTGCATCAACCGACAAAAGACATATATCAACAGTGCCCATTCAAAATATCATCAAATGAAATAAAGTATAGAAACAAAGAAATGAAAATTTATTGTAAGAGCATAAATGACAATTTATTCATGAAATAAAACTACTTAAACAAAATCGACATGAGATAAGGTTAGAAATATGATACAATATGATGCCCCATGGCATCAGATGTCTTCGGTGAAATCCATCTTGAGAACCTACCTACTCACAGGCAAGTCCATAGGTTCTTTCTTTGATGTGCCTTGCCCGATTCTGACTATTTTGGGAGTATGACTTGCCCCAATATTAACATGTTTGTGGTCATCAGATATACCAAATCTCTTCCTTTTCCTTTTCCAAGTATTGATGCATTGAGGCTTGATCTTGCTCAAAACTAATGGTTCATTTTTTATATCCTTTTTTTTTTTGCTTTTTTCTTTTCTTCTTGGTTAGTTGCGATGGTGATGATGATGCATTTATTTCCAATCCTACTGCTTTGTCTTGAAAATGCTCTGATGGAAAATTTGAAGTACCCAATATTTTTGAGCTATGCCTAATCTCTTCGTTTTGAATTTTTTCTGTTAAGGGGGGAAGGAAATTTGTCAACACTGCATCACTTCCTGTTTGGCATGATCTATAGATAATCTTATTGTTGGGTTTCCTTGGATCTTCAACATGATATTTTTCTTCTAACTCTCAATCAAGTCTGACAAAGGTATTATCAGGCATGGGGATGGTGGCATATGATAAGTCAATTTGAACGCTGCCACCTAGATCTGATGCCCATTTTCTTGATAGGAGCATTCCCGATGAATCTGGAACATCTATCACAACAGTATCCATAGTCATTATTCTATCTGTGTATGCAGCTAGGAAGACTTGTAAATCTTTAATTATCCCACACACTTCAATTCTTTTAGAATCCATTGAACATATGTTGTGATAGGGCCTAGAAACCCTTAAATTCAATTGCTCCATGACTTTCTTGGTCATGACATTTGATGAAGCCCTTGAATCAAGCATGTAGTTGTGTAAAAAACGATCGTCACTATCATAGAAACATAAAATGGTAGATGATCTTCATTTCCCACATAACAGTTCATACTTTTCAATACAATTTCTTCATCTTCTGGTTTGTCACTAGGCTTTCCTTCCCTTTGAGTAACTTCAATGGCACTTAGTAACTTGGCCCTTTGAGATGGTATCTTTAAAAGTTCTGTCACTGGAATAGAAACCTTTGCATTATTCAACCAATTGCCTAAGTCAAAATTCAATTTTGAAGTAGGAGGAGAAAAATTTCTGTGATTATTCTAGTCTTGGATATCCCTTCTCTGATAAGTCATCCCTTTGTGTTTTGCCATAGCAAGAATCTGTCGAGATGTAGGTTTTTCCCCAAAAATCTTAGTGACCTCGTCAAAATTTGCAATCATACTGTAAACCCCAAGATTATTAGGCATATGGTCAATCACTTGATTTCTCTCAATGGTGTATATCTGATCCTCCATGGAGAACATATTGATTTGACCATTTGTCCCTACATGTTCATCTCCTAACATGCCACTTTCCATGATTCTCTACACATATGGGCATGTGGCTTCTTCATGGAATTGATTACATGGCCTACAAAAAGGGGGCATTTGATCTACCATGTTGGTGGATTCCAATGGAATTGGAGGCCTATGCTCCTATTGAGGGCCTTTTTTTTTGCCATCTATCATTTGGCCTAGGTTGGAATCTTTGCACTTGTGATCTCTCCATGGCCACCAACCTATTTTGCATGGCTTGCATTTCTTTAATGTGATTTGCTTCCATGCTCTTGATGAGTTGAGTTAATTCTTTAATTGGATCATGTGTAGTCTCTTCCTTGGCCTTGCCTTTGGAATCATTTGATTTTGATGACCCTCTATTGAAACCAGGAATTTCAGATTTTCCTAATTGCTTTCTAGCCCTTTCTATCTTCAAGGCTTCAGATTGAGCTACACTTAGATTCGTAGGCTCCTTCTTCCTCAACTCATAGGCAGTGTCAACCCCAAAAGCATCTAGACATGTGCATAAAAGAAATTCATCAGGAGGTTTAACAGTAGCAAGCATGCTTTTTACTAATTCATTGAATCTCTTGTTGAACTCCTCCATGGTTTCATTCTCATTTTTCTTCATGTTGCTAACACTGTTTTAAAAAACGCCCGAGTCAACATTGACTCGGCCGGGTTGATCCGGGTCATTAGCCTCCAAACTGAAACGGTGGATGAATCGGTTCGGACGGCCGAGTCAACCATGACTCGGCCGAAACGGACCGTTTCCGTTATGACTCGGCCGAGTCACAAGAAACGGCCAGCGGGACGTTAACTCAGCGTTTAATCAATTTTTAAATGGATTTTAAATGTTTTTTGGTGGTTAGTTTGGAGTTCAAACTGTTATATGAATTTGCAAATTGTATTTTGGGGTCCATATCCCCCTCCCAAACCCTATTTAACACACCCAAGTGCTCTCATTCTCTCACAGCAATCTTATGCATTTGAGTGAGAGTCTTCTTTGAGAGTTAGTGAGCAGTTCTTGAGCTTGTTTTGGAGCAGCAGTGAGGAGTCTTGGAGGAGCATTGTAGCTGGAGTGAGGAGCTTCTTGGGCAACCATTTGGAGCAGCATTGAGGAGATGATTCTTGGAGCAAGCTTGAGGAGGCAGTTTGTGCCTGGAGGTATTTTTTTCACCTCTGTAAATCTGTTTTTGCTTAGTAAATTTTAGGTGCATATCTAGAAAGCTTAGAGAGTGTTTTTTGTCAAATAAATGAACATTGAATCAAGGTTTTTTTTTTTTCATTTTCAGATTGTTTGCTTTCATTTCCTAGTAAAAAAAATAGCACCTAGAGCAAGAGATCCTGCTTAGGCATATGTTGAAATGGTTGATAGTCAAATGCAATGCAAATTTTGCCATAGGAAAATTAAGGAAGGTCCTCGGGGCATTAATAGGCTGAAACAACACTTGGCAGGGATTAGAGGCCAAATTACCCCATGTACCTCACCAGAAATTGGGGAGATTAGGAAGCATTTGTTGGCCAGCTTTGAAAAATTTAAAGAAGATAAGGCTAGGCAAAGAGACATACAGGCTGAAATTGGGAGGAAGAAGGAGATACAAAAAATGATGGCTGCCAACCCCAATTATGATTTTGAGGGTTCTTCCTCTATCCCTCAAACTGATACATCCAACCCTTTCCGATATGTTCCTCCCTCTTTTGGTTTTGTTCAAGATAAGGGAAAGGGTAGAATGAAAAAGGGATGTGACTATCAAAAGTTATTTCACTCCCTCCTCTCCATTAGATGTACATGGTCCTGAAGTTAGTAAAACTCAAATGCAACCCACTTTAGATGACCATTGGAAGAAAGAATTGAGGGAGACTGCTTGTGAGTACATAGCTAGATGGTGGTATGATGCTGATATCCCCTTTAATGCTACTCGTTCACCATATTATGAGCCTATGTTTGATGCCATACATGCTGCTGGAAAAGGTTTCGAAGGCCCTACTATGCATGAGCTAAGGGGGTTTCGTTTGCAGAAAGAAATTCAATCCATTAATGAGTATTTGCAAGAGTTCAAGAACTCATGGGCGAGAATAGGGTGTACCATCATGTCAGATGGATGGACTGATCAAAGAAATCGTACCATCATAAACTTTCTTGTATTCTGCCCACAGGGAACCATGTTCTTAAAATCAGTTGATGCATCTGATAAGGTAAAAGATGGCCACTTGCTGTTTCAGCTATTGGATCAGGTTGTTGAGGAGGTGGGGGTGGCTAATGTTGTTCAAATCATCACAGATAATGCCTCTAACTATGTTCTTGCTGGTAAACTGTTAGAGGAAAAACACAAGACCATCTTTTGGACCCCATGCGTTGCACATTGCATAGACCTCATGCTTGAGGATATTGGCGAAATTAGATTTGGGTCAAAAACACTGTAGATCATGCCAAAAGCATAACAAAATTTATCTACAATCATACATTGATTTTGAGCCTCATGAGGAAACACACTGGGGGCAAGGATATTATTAGCCCTGCCATCACTAGATTTGCTACACATTTTTTGACATTGCAATCTATGCTTTCCCAACATAGAAACTTGCAAAAGATGTTTTCCAGTGATGAATGGAATCAAAGCAATTGGTCTAAGAAACAGGAAGGCAAAGAATTGAAAAAGAAAATCTATGAAGAAACTTTTTGGAGAAAGGCAGCAGA